>JAUIMW010001155.1:0-13487 GCA_033557785.1 Enochrus cinctus
AATTTAGATTGATATTTCTATTGTTCGTAATTTTAACAATTTGAATTATTAGAAATATGCATTAGGATAACCTACAACCTCAATCATTTTTACTAACTTTAAAGAATGCTTTAGTTAATTATATTTAAAATTAACTGGAACCTGATAACTTCATCTATGTATAGTTTTGATGCTTTCTTTATCTTAAATCAATCTGTTTATCCAACAATTTTATTTCTTACTTACTTACTCTGAAAAATAGAATGAGAATGTTCAAAATATACAATTTAAAGATGTACAATATATGTTCTTAAAGTTACTTTTAATTCAAATTTTTATATGGTGTAATCTTCATATTACATATTTTTATATTGACATATCAATTTTGTGTAGGATAATAATACCAATGAAATACCCTTCAGTTTTTTATTTGATTTTACACATTTTACAGTCACAAAAACTAGACTTAAAGTAATCTAACCTACAATTATCGTAATAAATACATTTCAGAATGGTAATAATGCTTTTGCTTTTGTCCATCAAGACATTTAACCAACCCCGAAATAAAGATATTCTGGTTTAACAGTCAAAATGTAGAACCGCAGTCAAAAGGTGCAATAATACCATATCTTAAATAGAAAGGCAATCAATTTAAAACTGTTAAAACAATAAAAGAAACCACTTCATTTATTTTTTTACTTTAATTATTTTGTTATTGTAATTTATTGATTATCCAAACAATTAATATTTGAATATATGAAGATTTTTTGGGAATGCTCGATCTTTTGGATGATTGCCGAATCCATTTAAAAATCACAGCCCACAGCTTTAAGGGCAATCAACATCTTACATAACAAGATAATTTAGAATATATTTGAGGGTTTGACAATTAGTTATGAAGACCGGTTAAACAATTTGGCAAAAAGTGGTTATTTGATATTATCATAGAGGTTATTTAAGTAATATAAGAAACACAATAAACAAGAAATAAAATTTTAAAGTAAATTTTAAGAATAATTATTCGTAAATATACTTAATTTAACACTTCTTGTTTTTTTTTTTGTAATTTTGTCTATATGTTTATATATGCTGTTTTGAATTAATTCTTCCATTTAGTGTGCTGCTGAATAAACTTGGTCTCCATATACATTCTCATCAGAGTAGGCAATGTACAAAAAGAAATCTTCCTCGTGATGTTCCTAAAATAAACAAGTAATAATCAAGAAAAATTACAAATTAGAAAGTCATTTCAGCAAGCCAAGGGATAACTCTAGCAAGTATCTACTCCTGCCCTGCCCTCTGTAAAACCGAACACAGGTAAGATAAATTATCCTGTGGAGCTGCTTAGTAAGACAAGGGGCAAATAGCTGCTATAGTTATGTTTTGGCACATAGCATACATACCTGGTAAAGAGATCCCATAGTAGCGGATGTTGGTGGAATAACATTATTTACAAAGAAAAAGAGGGCATCCTCAGGCCTGAGGTGAATTCTTTTCCTAATTAAAAAGTAAAACTGTCCCACTGTTAAGTCAGATGGTACTAAATATTTCTTCTTGTCCAAATCACCAATCCTTGCTTTGGGAGCCTTCTCTACAATGACCTACAAAAACAAAATTAAATCAATGTCAATAGTCGTCGACTCCTTAATCATTAACCTCCCAAAGATTCACCAACAACAGAAAAATAAAAAATACAATTCCCACACCCTAAGTTTTATAGTTGAAACTATTGATTCTGAAGAAAATATTTAATATGTGGTTATTAAATGTATTAAGACAGTTATTACCTGTTGATCTTATTTCCAAATACATTGAATTATTAATTTTTTTATAAATTAGGATAGTCTGGTAATTTATATTTCCTGGCGAGGGTAAAACAATAAAAATATTATCATTATTACAAAGTATGTACTTTGTTTCCCTATTTAAATATTTGCTTTAACAAAATTATATAAAGCTTTACAAAAGGCGAATTTAATAAGAAATATAATTAGTCACAAGTGAAATGGCTGAAGAAAGTGTACTATTTGTATGTTTAGGTAAGATTTTATACTAATTACTTGCAAACAATATGTTATAATACCAACATTTTTAGAAGTTTCAAGTGTGTACTTCCAATAAATGATATTTATGTAAATATTTTATAGACTTCCTAAACATACAATAACATCTATTATTTCTTACTGATACCACAATGTAATTAATTTTAAATAAAATAATTAGAAATAGAGAATCGATATGTCGTATGTTACAATGTATTTGTTCAAATTCTGGAGTAACGAAACTGTTTTAAAAACAAAACATATGATTCATTAAGAATTTATTTTTAATTAGTCAACTGATATTTTGAACAGAAAATGAACTTAAATGATTAATCATACTTTAATTTTGCATATTTCTGTTTGGTAACGTGTAAATCAAATGACAACATATAAAAAGAGTAGAAACCTTTGTTTATATCGTCATGTCCTTGATCGCCATTTTACAGAACCAAAATAAATCAATTTTTACGTCATTTTTTATGCGTGTTGCCAAAAAAACATACGTTCAAGAGCCAAAACTGCACAAATATTGTATATAAACAGATTATTTAAGCTGTCATCTGATTTTTTCGAAACAAAGACAAAATAAAAATTCATTTGTGCAAAACGCAATAATGTCAAATGGATTTCACAACTTACAGGAACTCTGTCAGGGTATTTTCTTCTGATCTTCTCGCCCTCGGCTTTCCTCTTCTCGAAGGGATGTTCTTCCTTGTATTGAAACTTCATTTTGGCCTGTTGTTATACCAGAAATTTTATTTAAACTGGACGTTTTTCGAAAATATTTGCTGTACGTTTTTGTTGTGACAAAACAAATGATTCGTCAGATCGATATCAAAACTACTACTCTAGTTTTTAGGTTTCACTCAGATAATAAATAATCAATTTATCACGAAAACGCGCGTTTATATAAACAAAATAAATTAAAATATTATTTATTAATTATTAACGCAAATTTAGGTACGTTGAGACAATTTTAAAAGATACAAAACGTTATATTGACTTCAAAGTACTTGAAATGTTCTTTTTATTAAGCAGCTGACTGACCTTTGTAACGCGCAGACGCACTCGCTCAACATACCTTTGTGTATTTAACACAGGGCACGTCCTAGGGGAAGAGCAGTCCTGACAGAAAAATTAGTGTGATTTTGGTTAACAGTAGGTCTATTAGGTGGTTAACAAGCTAAATACTACATTAATTATTATAATGTACACCGCTTATAACTTCAATTTATGGGAGAATTCTGGGGTACAATATATACAAATACAGATTTAAAGAGATGTCAGTTATTAAGTCTGAGCCGACTTTTACCTAAGCGGAAGCGCTTGTGTTGTGAAGTCTGATTTATATCCAAAAACGACGCAAAAATAAAACAAAAACAGTTTCACAGAAGAGATTAAGCTAAACATAACTCCAAAAGGTGCCTATTTCATATTTATAAAAACCATACAAACTATTTTGAGATTTCCTGGCTGACAGACACCAAGGATTCAAACCCACTCGACGTAAGTGGTTTTAGTTGTTTTTGAAAGATTTTAACCATTTTTGGATCCATAATGCCGCCAGGAACAAGTACATACTCTTATTGACGACAGGAGCTGACTGTTGATAGCTGGTTGTTTTTGTCTGCAATATTTGTTTTGCGTTGCTTCTAATATCGGGTTGATGAGCTCGTTCGAGGTGGTTTTTCTTTGTTTTAAAACTAATTGTCTAATATATTTGCTGGTCCAAAATAGATATTCTATCGGTTGTGCTATATGGGGGTGAATTATTTTAAGCGTAGTTACTGTTATGCCATCTTTAACAGACGCTCCTTCAGTTTTTAGAGAGTTTATTTCAATTAAAATTTTATTCGTGGTTACTGGACGAAGAAAATGAATTTTGGTTGATTTTACCTTGGTCATGTATAACATGTTTTTTTGCTATACTTTTTTTGCTAATTTGAGCCCTATCTCTGAAAAGTATTTATTAAATTATGATGCAATATCTCTCTTATTTATAATAATTTTTCATTAATTGGTCTCTTGTGCTTATTTTTTGATTGGTTATTTCATTCATAATTGAGCACATTATCTTAGGGTTTTTGGAATCTTTCTTTGTTTTTCTAATTTGTTTCTAATTTTTATTGAAAATTAATAGATCTAGTTCTTGTACATAGAAGTATTTGATACTGAGTTTTCACTACTAAAATACATTTGTGGTGTTTAGAAACATGAGCTTTCTGGCGATTCCGAATAACCTATATACCATAATAATAATGAAAATTTTAAAGCAACGTGTTATTACGTTTCCATTAAAATCAATGGTATTTTACGTCACTTTATGAATATTTATAAATTTAGGCGCATTCTTAAAGTTTTCGTTAAAAGTTTTAGAAAAAAACAGTTAAGGTCGGTACTTAACTGATTTTGTCTTTGACTAAATTTCTACTGGATATTTGGTTGCAGAGAAAGACCTGTCAAAACTTAGCCTAGAAATTTTATCTTGTTTTGTAAAAACTAGGATAAATTATTAAAAATGGGAACGAAAAGTGTTCTTTTTGTTTGTTTAGGTATTATATAATAATAAATATAAAACTTATATTCTAATATAATATAATTTTTTAAAGGTAATATTTGTCGGTCACCAATTGCTGAAGCAGTTTTTACAGACTTAGTTAAGAAAAAGGGTGTACAAGACAAATGGAAAATAGATAGTGCAGCTATTGGTTCCTGGCATGTTGGGAATCCAGCCGACCACCGTGCGTTAGAAGTATTATCGAATCACAATATTAATTACAATAATAGAGCTCGTCAGGTAAATTAGACTAAATTATTATTACTAAACTATTATGGAGTTTTTATTGCATAGGTCCGGAAAGAAGATTTTCTCGAATTTGATTATATCTTTGGAATGGACGAAGAAAATATGTCTGATTTGAAACGAAAGGCACCTTCCAATAAAAAAGCTATTGTTGTGTTACTTGGTGATTATGATCCAGAAGGCATAAGAATTATTCGGGATCCTTATTATGTAAGTACATATTACTTTTAAAGTACCAATTTAAGTGTTATTTTTTGCTTGTAGGATAGAGGAATAAAAAGCTTTGAAGATTGCTATGAGCATTGTTTAAGGTGTTGTACAAATTTCCTTGAAAAAATAACTGTTTAATGTTTAATAAATATTTTATTTCAATATTTGTAAAATTTTTATTTGTTAGGAAAAAACTATCAAATTGGTTTTCATTCTAAAAATATAAATGTGTACAATAATTCTATAACATATGATTTTTAGCTTGGACATGTTCACCATTAAGTACTATTATTCTGCCTTCTACCGTTGTGTTGACTGGTGAAACTTTTGGAATATATTTTTCAAAATAGTCGATATCTTTTATTCCAACTTTCAAATTCTTTATATTTTCAGATATTTGAGTAAAGCCATCTCCCCCTCCTGCTATAAATGATGGAATTACTATTCTATACATTTTATTTTCATCCAATGGTTCAAATACAGGATTTTCACAAATTTGGCATTTTACTTCAACACTTACAACTCTGGATTCATATGGTTTGGATAAATCGTAAACCACTTTTATTCCTAAAATAAAAAAAGTTTTATCTTTCATTCGCGAAATATAATCTTACCAACCAGATAGTTGAGGAATGTAGATATCACTTATTGCTCTGTGGTTGTTATAAGGCTTTGTTGCAAATTCTAAAAATTCTTTTATATATTTTCCTTGAAGTTCTCCACAATCGAATGTACCTTCAAATGGTTGTGCAGTTGCTATATCATTGTAAGTTATGTCTACAAAAATTACATAAATAGATTAATTATTGTTATATTTTTTATGTTTATAATGATAAAAAAACTTCCCGTGTTTTAATCTTGAATGCAACACAGTTCTTGTCAAGTAGCATCTATTAATGGCTACTTTCAAATTTATAGGTTTTACTACATATTTATTTAATTACGTCCTCATCAGTACTATTTTATGTCAATGCACAAACTACATAAACTAATTGTTTGCAAATTATATGTTTCTCTCAAGATCAAGATAGTTTACACCTTTCGGTGACCAGTTTCTATTAGCTCTGATTCCAAACCGGAAACTTAAGAGTGTAATGATTTTTGTTATTAATTAATTATTTAAATGTTTACTTATTATTTCTGTTTGACAACAATTTAAGGTGGAAAAATGAATTTCATTTGTTCATCAAACAGTAACCAAACCAAGGAAAATCTTGGTCTCTGCACAATTAATTAGAATAGCAAATAAGTTTACTGAATTTCTTTGCAGTTGTACAAGAACAAGGTCAACATACCAGAAATGAGCAAAATTCAAATTATATGGAGATAGTGTCCAGCACAAAACTAATCCCTTCTACTAATAACAAAATTTTCTATAATTCAATGGCTAAGTGTTTTTATCTATGTGAATAATCCTACATATAATTTTATTTAATAGATAGTATGGCTTAATATAAATATCTCTAATTCAAATCCCTAAAATGCCCAATTGCTAAAATATTTGACCAGCTATGATTGTGTAGATGAAGACTACCTTATACTTTCTAACTATTCAAAATAATGCCCTTCAACTACACGATAACAAGACTTACATGTTTTAGAAGGAGATCCCTGATCGTCAGTTTAAAATAAAGTATGTTTTAGAAAAATGTGAGTCTCAAATCTACATACAAGTTTACAACTATTTAAACCTTGATGGGATTCATTGGTGATTAAGTCACTACTGAAGCAATTAAATTAACTGATGGAAAAAATGGAAAATAGAGTGATATAGCAGATATACTAATGTTATATGAGGATTAATTAAAAAAAAATACAAATAGGGAGTCTTAGAATTTTGGAAATACACACGAAATTAAAAATTCATAAAACTATTCAATGATTACTTACTCCCTTTCTGAATACTTGCACGAATACCTCCAGAGTTTACCATAGCAAGAGCAGCATATGACCAAGCACCATTTTCTTTCTCTGAGTAATTTTTCCACTAAAATTCGGCCTTTTAAGTAAACTTACTCTACAACAGAATATAACACTGGTACTTACACTATCTACCATTGCATCTGTTATAAAATTTCCCATGTTACATTCTCTTGTATAACATCCAAAGTTACTGAGATCTACTTCTGTTACTCCTAAAATTCTATTTCCGAATTTTTCTACTTGCTCTTTCCAAGGTTTCAACTCTTGCACTATGTTTACATCTATAAAAAACAATGTATAATACTTCAATTTTTAATAAAACAAGAATTTTACTTTTTTCAATGTAATGGTCTAGATAAATAGGTGCTCCTTCCCAATCAGCAATTCTTCCTTTTTTATCATAATATACTGTAATATTTCCTAAATATCTAGTGTATGCTGCAGCTTGTACAACGAGAACTCTATTTCCGTTTTCTTGCATAACTATAGTAGGATATGGTCCTACAGGATTTTCTCCATTTGGCGGTGTACCAGTGTACAGAAGACTGTGAGAATGGGCTCCAACAATAACTCCAACTCTTGGTCCTACATGTTTTGCTATTTCTAGCTCTAAATTATAGCCACAGTGAGATACAACTATGATTGTAAACACTTTTTCTTCTTCAACCAATCTTTTTGCTTCTTTATTTATTGACACTACTTCGTCTAAAAATTTTAGCTTCTCTGTACTTGAAATTTGCTAAAAAGAAATAACATTTTATAAACACATATTTTTATTTAATCATTTAAGAACTTATTCTCTCTTGAGGTAGAGAATTGACGTAGGTATCTTTTTCCAGATGTTTTTATGATCATGCGATTAAATTATATATATAGTCATCTATGTAACTATCATACATTAATATATAATATCCATTTCTTTAAAGTTTTCCATAAATTGCTAATTGTTAAATGTAAAAAAAATCAAAACCTTAAAATTATGTTTTCTGAAGAACATGTGGAAAAGGTGTAAGTTAAAAATTAAGATTTGAAATGTTTATATGTATATAAGAAGGTGTTTTATTAAATTAAAGTAATTGTATGCTAAATGTTGTATACTTTTTTTAAAATTTAAATGTTTTCAATAATGTTAATATGTAAAATTTCACCATTTAAGGCAGAGTTACACCTTATGTTTAACACACTTAGCTTTAGTTTCCATTCTTAAATCGGATTGTGTCAGTATTGTACCTACTTGCCATTTTGGAGATCTCATATGATTTTAATGACTATTTTTTCTTCATTTTAACTTTTTCTATGTCATTTACTCATAAGAAGATGATAATGGGTCTCAATGTGAAACCTCAGTTTTGTACTTTGTTTTGATAAAAATACATAAGATAATTAAAATGTGTTTCAAACGTATGATGACTGACCTAAATAATAAGAAATTTCAATTTATGACATAAACTAAATTTAAAAATTCTCTTATGGACAATTAACATGCAAAGATGAAAATTTATAAAACAATTCACCTTGGAATAGAGCATTGGGACGTTACATAGACTCTGTCAGTATATAATTTCTTTTTAAAATTTTAATCCCCGAAGTTTTTATAAAGGAAAATCTGATCCACAGATGAAGAGAGCTTGGAGAATGCTGTTCTACAGCATTCTACTAAGGAGTCAATATTTGTACACTACCTCGACCTTTATAGGTAACATTCGACAGTCTACAGTAACTATTTTTTGTTTGAAAGCTGTTAAAAACAGCAAAATGTCCATAAAGAGTAAACAAAAATTGGTTTTTTTATTTGGTTAAATAGTACTTCGTATTATGTCTAATATCATTTTTATGTTGGTTTACTTTTTTAATAATTGTAACAGTTTTGTAGTGTCATATTGTTTTCGTCTTTAATTTTTAAAAAAGTAAAAAAAATATGATAATATATTATAATTTCTGACTAGCATTTTGGCTTTTTAAATTAGTTATCAAATTAACAAAACTTTACGTAGTGGATTTTGTAGATAACGTTTAAAATTTTCATACAGTGTTTGTGTTAATTGCAAAAATAAGATTATTATAATGTAAATAAAATTTCCTTTTTTTGACGTTTTTTTTTCAAATAAAATATTTGGCTACAAAATATGAGTGGTAGTTAGAGCTAAGCATTTTATTTGACAAGTGTTGCCTTCCTAATTTAAATTTCTTATTTTTTATTTTTGCAACTGGTGGTTGTAAAAAATTCAATAAAATAAAATGTCATTAGAGGCTCATTGAATAATATATTATTCTTTCTTAATTGATTATTGACACAATACTTATGTAGTGATATCTTGGAGAAGTGGAATACCATTAATGATGACAAGGAAATATTCATTTTTGTCAAGAGAAGTTCCACTTAATTTAGGATATCACCAAGGGTTTTGACATTTATTAAAAGCGCAAAAGTATATATTTGAATTCTGGCTCCCGGGTAATTTGTTTTATAATAATTAGACTATCAGACTCTCTTTCAATGATAGACAATGTTCAAAATTAAGTTAATAATTTTGTACATGTTTGAAAATTTCAATAAAACCAATACATTTACTATTAAAGTTCTCATATTTTCTAAGGTTCTATGGTCTGTTTACGTTAATACTTTTGAATTAGAGCAATGATCTGTTTACATTATTGCATCATTATTTATAAACAGATAAAAAATATTTTGTATTATCACAAGAACTGCTTGCAATTTTACAAGTAATGTAAGTACAAAGGGTGTTTTATTACTTTAAGCCTATTTTGTCATTAAATGGTTAAATTAAATCACTATGTCGAGTTGAAGATACAAATTAAGATTCCTTAAGGGTATCACTTTTTTATTGTTGGAAAACTAAAAGTTTTATCTACGTAATCCGTTACTTAAAGCTCGGTTAATTTGTATCTTCAACTCGAAATAGCTATTTAATTTAACTTCTGCATGACAAAATAGATTTACTTTGAAGTTTTGCTGTCTAAAAATTATAGTTATAGCATAGTTATGAAGAATATCAGATCGTTGTAATTGGATTACATAAAGTTCAAAAGACACCCGGAGATATTTTTACTACTATGAATACTCAGGATATCGAAGATTGACAAAGAAGTGGTCACTCACGAACTGTACAAATTTCAGCAGAGATAAAGCCATGAATAGCAGAATTTCGAGAAATCTTCTTCATAAACAAAAAAACATATCCAGAGAGATAGATATTTTGATAAGGAGTACGTCACGTGTTATTGACCTTTAGGTCAATATGGGGGTTACCGAAGAAATATTAGGAATTTGCTTATTATATCTCTAAGAGACAGAAGTCCAGGGCGAAACAACTGATTCATCGGTAAGCAGACAACATGCATCGCAAAATTATTTTTTCTGTTTAAAAACGTTTTAACATCTAAATAATGCTCGGGTGTATGCATATAGTTCTCGAGAGGCAAGTTAAGTCACTCAAAAAGTTCGAAGAGGTTGTCATCCAGTATCAGTGATCATTTGGTCTGGTATGAAGGGGTTACTGAGCTGCAGGTATTCAAGCCTCTTAATGAGATCTTTAATTCTGATAATTGATTCTGCTCCAACTCACACACCGGAGTCCAGTAGAGCTGAAGATTGACTTTTTGGAAGTCCAGATTTAAATTCACTGTACTACAAATTGTGGTCAGTGTTGGAGAACATGACCTTTAGCAGACGCCATTCAAATTTGGAGAGTTTAAAGCAATTGTTGAAGAAAGCCGTGGTCAATTTTCCAATGGATGTTGCTTCAATTGAAAATTTGTAGGTATAACAATATAAAAAGTCGTTTGTATTTATGGCAGCACTATGTCAGAGTGGTTCGTTTTTTACGTCGTGTTCCGACAAATAAAGCAAAATTTTACTAGCGGTGTAAAATGAAAATTTTAATGTCATTTCTACAGTAGTTATGCAACACTTTTTGTAAAGAGTTTTTTTGGTGCATTTTTGCAGATTATGTAACAGCAAAATGTGGGATGCGTTTTAATAAATTGTAAATACACATCTTATATCTTTTATATTGATTTCAATTAATTTATACTGTTTTAGCTAGTTATAGATCAATTTTGCTACTACTCTACACTACACTATTCTGCTATCACAGAATATATTTTGTGATAGAATATAACATTATACATCATTTCTGTTAGTAGACCCACAAAAAATCCCAAAGGTCTTGTGTGTGGTAGCAAGTTTTCATTGTATTTGTTATTTTCCGAGCCAAATGTGCTTGTTTTTGTTAGAAAAATATATATCCAAATAAAACTAATTAATTTAAAAGAGTATAAAAACAGTTCTCGTCAATTTGGCAGTTTTGCTCTTATTCTAGGTAATAAAAGTATAAATAAATTCATATTTCGTTGATAAAAATTTGAATAAAAAACCCTTTATGTAATAATACATATACAAAAGAAAAAAGTACTTGTATTTAATGTAATGTAATTACTTACAATTATGATTGAAACAATTTGGTTTCATGATACATTCTCAAATCTAAATATTTTTTTTTAATTAACTTATCAGTTGAATTGTATGGCCGTTCACTTTATTATCAAAAACATGATCTCCAAACAATTCATAAATATTTTCTGGCAAATTATTTAGAAAAATATTTATTTTTTTGTAATTTTTTTTTTGAAAGAGCATGTTTGCACCTTGCTTTAAATGTCTAATGACAGATTCTGCACTGTTGCAAATATGTAGTTGAGTGTAATAAAGATATATTCGGAATATCAATAATATCATTGTGACTATCATTAGGTGTAATTGTGATAGATTTACAATTTAATATTTCTGTGTTATCTAATGCTATTAGATGTGAGTGAGATCGATAAGAATATTTAGATATCCTTAAAGTCAATTTACTACCAAATGTGGATAAATTCGGCCTTGGTGGGAATTGGATTTTCCAAAAAGACTAAAATTCTAAGCACTCTGCTTTGGTTACATGAGATGGTTGCTTTACAATGTTCTTAATCACCATCTCAATCGCTCGATTTGAGCCCCATAAAATACCTGTGGGACTATTTAGATAAAAAAATTTGAAAAAACATCACAAGTGATTTTAACACTTTCGATTATTAAAGGACCAAAAAACATATTTTTATATAGATTAAAAATGTCTACTATAGATAACATTATTTTCGCTAGAACATGGCCTCGGCCTTGAAAGTATGGCTTTCAAAACAATAACGTAAATTGAGTAATGAACTATGAACAAATAAAATGTCTATCCAATCAATTACTGCTTCTCTTCTTCTTTTGGTAGAGGAAATACCTTCATAACAGGACGTTTTACAATCTCTTTCTTTGTATTCAGATTCACTACTCGAATCCTCATCTTTCCTGGATATGTCTTCATTATTCTTCTTAACGGCCAACATAACAGGGGTTGGTGGTAGACGCGTATAAGTGCGAGATCACCAATAGCTAATTGGTTTGTATCTACCTTCCATTTTTTTCGAGTCTAAACTTCTGGAAGATATTCGCGGCTTCAACGATGCCGAAAGTTTTGCACAATCTGTTGAATTTTCTTAAAATTTTACAACCGCCCAAATTTATTTTCTATAAATTCATGGTGTGGTATTGATGTTATAGGTTTACCAATTAAAAAATGAGAGATTGTGAATTTAATATGGCTTCAATTTGACAAGTATTCGTATAAAATTCCTCAATCGATCTCGATCATTTCTCAGTGAATTTATAATAGATTTTAATTGTTTATCAGTACCTACAAAATTTGTACCATTGTCTGGATTGTAATTGTTATGGTTTTCCCCTTTGAGAAACAAATCTATACAAAGCAGCGATGAATGCTTCAGTGGTAAGATCGGAAACTACTTCATGTGTGAAGCTTTCATTGTAAAGCATACAAATATAGCTAAATAAGCTTTTTCTATTTTAGCGCACCTTCTTTTGTGTCTTTTTAAAGAAAATGGACTGGTGTGATCTACTCCAACCACTTGAAGAACATATGAAGGAGTAACACGACTTGCAGGCAAACTTCCCATTATGTGCAACTTGTTTTTTAGGGGTCGCTTTAAAACAACGTATACATTTATGCACAATTGTTCGACACAATATTCGATCATGCACTCGCTAGAATCTTCCCCACACGGCAAATAATTTTTGACTTGGACCGACATGTCCCAATTTTAGATAATTAATAATATTATATTATTAAGAATGTTAAATGCGCTTTTGGTGGCAAAATAATTGGATGTTTTTGATAGAATAGTAATTCTGAAGAATCTAATCTTCCACCAACCGTAATAGATCATAATTGCCTAGTATGCGTTTTAAACTTACTTTTGTTTTGCATTTTTTAAGGATTTTATCTCTTCATGATATTAAATTTCTTGAGAAATTTTAATTATAACTTGAAACACCCTTTTTTGGCAATGAAATATTTTTTGTAAATCTTAAACAATATGCTAGTATTCTTTTAGCTCGTATAAAATTGGAGAATCTCAAAGACATATCATCGTCTGATGCATCTATCATCATAGAAACTTGG
>JAUIMW010001156.1:0-13486 GCA_033557785.1 Enochrus cinctus
AAGTTGGTTTAACTTGGAGAAATGAAGAGTGTTATCAGGATATTTGGACACAACTAGGAGAACATAGAAAGCAGTACATCTGGAGGACATTCCGTGTCCCTCAGACTTCTTTTATTGTTTAACACCATTAAACATCTTTTTGTTGGAATAGAGCAAAAAATAAGGCAAAAGAGTGACCACCAGTGCACTGCCATTTACGTACTTGTAATTTATTAAAAAAAATCTCAAAAACAATTATTCTTTAGATAGCAGAACAGCCGGAGGGCATTCCATGTAACCCAGACTCCCTGTGACTTTTTATTATGTTGTTTAAATTCAGTAAACATCCCTTTTATAAAACAGAATAATAAATAACACTTAAGAGTGACCACCAGGGGGTCTGGGGGACATGGAATGTCCTTCAGGTGCATTGCTATTTACGTATTTGTAATGTTTTTAAATATCCTAAAAACAACATTTCACTATTTAATTTTAATTGATAAATGAAATATACGTTGATAGAAGAGTAGGTGGAGGGCATTCTATGTAACCCATGCTCTTTGTTCCTGAAAAAGACGAATTAAGGCAAGTCTATTTTTTGCAAGTACAATAAATTATAAGTTTTTTATATTTAAAAAATAGTTAATTTTGAGCTAACGCTCCTGGTCACCAGCACGTGAATTAGTTGGAAAGCTCGTCGCAGATGTCGCTGTCGAGTGGTTTTAGGGATGCAAGTTGACGCCTTCCATTGCGTCTCCATAGACTGTATACCAATACCGACCGCGACCTGTCAAAATAGTATTCCTCATTGATCAGTCTCCTGGTTTTACACTCTATGCGTTTGTATTTGATCTGTTTTAAATATTATTTGTGTAAAATTTATTTGTGCTATACGTTCAGGTAGTCAAAAGTCAATTTTGACTAGTTCAAACTTTTGTTGGTGATGCATTTAAGGAATATTATTATTTTATGTTCTGCTATCCTAGCTGGGATTGCCAAAACAACTGAGGTATGTCAATTACATATAGGTACTTTGCCTGCACCTCTTGTCATTTTCATTTCATATTTTCATATACATTTATATAGGTGTTACAATGTCCTGTGGTGTGACATACATATGCAAGCTGACTGTTTGTGTCTTTCTACAGGACTTTTAATGTTTAAATGCCTTTCCTCATGTAAACAATAATTCACATGTATATTTAAATTTCTCTGTAAACAATTTTATTATTTAATTGGTGTCTGTTTTGTGTATAATATTATTTTTTATGGACAGCTTTTTGCAAAAAATAGACACAATGAAAATTTTATGATTTGTATTGTTTCCTGTGTGTTTGCTTGTATTATGTTTTATTGGTATAGCAGCAGTTTGTGACACAATGTGCATCTGTTCTCTCTGCATAATTTATTATAAAAACAGCCTGTTTGTATAAGAATATTTTTACTTATAAACAAAACACATTACTGCAAACGTGAGAATAATAATAAACCCTTAGATAATCAAATTTTTAGTTTATTGCATGCAGGTGACTGTGTGTATACGGCAGCAAGTCAAGAGGTTTTTATTGGCATCAAAGCACATGTAAAACCTAATGAATGTTATTGATAATACGAATTTTGATGAATTTAACAACAGCCTCGTAATTAATGTTCTCCAATATGCTTTACATTGATCATCGCATATTAAAATCATTAACTCTAAACCAGCAAGAGATAAACTTGAATAATATTGGGAAATTAATTAGTATGAAATGTAAACTTCATAAACAAGTATTAATAGATTCATTGTTTGATTATGCCTATTTACCAAAATTTAATAAGGGGAATAAACCTCAGTTATAATTGAAAATTATATTAAAATAATACACTGGAAATTAGCTTACACCAAAAAAAGGGTTTAATATTTCATTTGGTTTTAATGCTTTCTCCCTACATAAAACCTTGAGGTGACTGTATTATTAGACCAGCGAGGAATTAAAAAAAAAACAGATCAATTACCAAGACCTTCAAATGTTCTAATTGATCTCTTCGAATGTGGCTGTAAGTAAAAACTCAGGAGCATCATAGCAGTCATGTTTCAGCAACACATTCCCCTTTGGGTCCTCTTAAACTTTTCCAAATCATTGAGTTAATGTTGCCAAGCAGTTTATTAAATAATGGCAAACAATTGAAGTGACACTAAGTACATAAGCTGCTGCTACCTTATGAGATAACAAGTCTTTTAATTGCTTTAAGGAAACTGAAGAATTCTCTTGAACAAGTCTATTTTAACTTAACAAAACTTAAAAAAGACCTGAAAAAAAACAATAGAAAATTTATTTTTCCTAAATAGTTTTAACTGAAATAAAATTCTGAAATCGACATATGTTAAGTTTGGTGACCTCAATATCGCTCCTGCCGCAAAGTCCGCTCCTGTAAAATTTTAAACGTGGATGCTGTGGCGGCGGCAAACGAGATACTGTATTGATTTGCTCTTGGACCAGCCGCCATTCCTACCTTTATCCCGTAGTTGTCCCGCAAGTGTGCCTGCATGATCGCCGCCCGTCTTTAAAAATGTGACCTCTATTTCCCTTTAAAAAATCTCTCTCAAGTAAGTAACAGATCTTTTTGAAAATAATTCGAAATTTTTCACTTTTATCTGTTACGTATCGCCATCCTCCGCCCGCTTTCTCCAATAGATCAGTTTTCCACCTCTCGTTATCGCCGCTTCCGTCGACTGGTTTTTACGATGCCCGAAAATCGCGGAATCCGCAAAAATCTAAACCGATCTTGCGTAAATTTATCGCCTAAACTTTTCATTTTTATTATTTAATTGTTCGTTTTAGGGTAAGTAAACGACGAAAGACACTTCGTTTTTTTTTCTTTTAATATTGCGCCACCCAAAATAATCGCAATATTTACGATAAACGCAAAAAATTCCAAATTAGATTGCATTGTGTATACTTAACAATATTTATTTATTTATTAATTTTTTTATTTATTTATTTCATAAATAAAACTGCTCTATAAAAATTGTGAAAAACTCACAATAAGTTAAATAATTATTGCATGTTGTTGTAGGCTAGTTCAGACAGAAATTTTAGGGACGAACAAATTGACATCGACAATGATCTTGAAGGTAGCGGCGGTGGGACAGAAGTATCCCGCGATTTAGAATCCAGCGGATCTGGATATGGTCCAGACGATGAAGACTCCACAGTTCGTAAGTGCCCTCGAAATCTCCCGTCCCTGCCAACTTTAATCTATTTTTTCTCCAATTCCAGCACCAGTAGTTAGAAAAACAAATAACAATGACGATCATGCCATTGTATCCCCGCAACCTGATTTAAATGAGAACAACTTGCCCAGAACTGAGAAACCATCAAACAGCAAAGAAAAAGATTACAACGGTCTCGGAAACGACGGCGTCATCATGAACAAAAAATCTGAAGACAGACCGGCTTCGTTCTTCGCTCAACCCGGCATTTTGGCAGGTAGGTTTCCAACCCTGGCGATTTATTATCATTTTACTTTAAATTGATTGTATTTGCAGCTGTTATCGGAGGGGCAGTCGTCGGGCTCCTGTGCGCTATACTAGTCGTAATGTTCATCGTTTACAGAATGCGTAAAAAAGATGAAGGGTCGTATCCGCTAGACGAACCGAAAAGATCTCCCACTTCAAACTCGTACACGAGAGGAAACAACAAGGAATTCTACGCGTAAACATATTGTGGTACGTTTGAAATAGACTAAATTTGTTTAACTGGAGGGACATGCTAAGCTGAGTCTATTATGCTTATAATACAGCTTAATGTCAATAAAAGAAAACTAAAACGAGATCTACCTAAAAAAAAACACCGTTCTGAAGTCTAGCTAAATATTTCAGTTACACTTTTTTTTTTGTATTTCTTCTATTTTCATTTCCGAATAGTGAAATACGATTTTGTTTATAAAATAGATACAAGAAATTGAAATTGAAAAAAAAACTGCCATTTGTGTGAGTGAAAATTGTATTTTAAAAAAGGTTTTAATTTCGAGTTGTGCTCCATTTCTCCATTGTTTAAGGAATAAATGTATATATTTAAAAGAATAATGATTGAATGTTTCTCATCACATTTTGAGTGTATAGTGCAATGTAATTTATTTAATACACGCAATATATTTTAATTGTGATATTCAAAAAAATGCATATCTCCGATATGCATTTGATATTGAACTATTTAGGTTGTTATGTAAACTGAGTATTATAAATTAAACTTAAATTATTGTTATATTTATTATGTATTATAGGTCTATGTTATTTATTATTAATTTCGCAGATGAAAAAGTGCATGCCATCATGTAGGAAATTAAACGCAATTTTAAAATAAAAAGTATACTGTAGTAAGAAAAAACTATTTATAAATGTATTTTGTAAAAATACAGGTCCATTAATAGCATTTTTCCACATTTTAAAGAGATAAAATTTACAGTAATTTTAGAAATATGTCACAATTCTACGGTTTTTGTACTATATGCTCAAAAATTACTTCTAAAGATAGTCATAGTAATTGTCGATTTATAGTATGGAACATGATTATCTCCTTTAATTACTACAAACTGGCATTCAATTGCTCAAGGTTCTATCTTTAAATCTACACTATTTAAACTTTACATTAGCTAATTCTTATACCTTTCCAGTATTTTTAAGATAGAACACAAAGTTTTACAATAATATCGCTTTACGCCTATTTGATTGGCCTATTAGGGTAGAAAAGATTCTTTCACTAACTGCCACCTTGTGAGAAAGGTTCTATCACGCGTCGATCAACCTGTTTGTATGTAATCTATTGTTTATGTTGATACTATTAATCGACTTTAATGTGTAGAATAACCATCTAGGAAAATGTAATTTAGGGTCAATAGGTATTTTGGGTGCCATTTCTAACGTAACCGTACATAAATAACAAATGTGGTTTTTTAATATTAATGTATGTAATTTTGTTAAAATTAAATAAAAAATTCTAAAAACAATGGCACACCAAAATAGCACCAAAAAACAAATTTGTGGCAAATATACCAAGGGGCAAAAAAATTAAATTTTATTAAAATAAATGTTTACGAGAACAATAAAAATGTTATATTTAACAATTTTAATTATAAAATATTTAAAAAAAGATCAAATAACTTTTTTATTATTGTAACTAGGTAATCAAATTTAAAGAAAAGTTAAAGTTTTTTTTTTCTTCTAATTGTAAAGTAATATTTGGTGCTTCCTATTCCCGTTATATCATATAGTTGACAATATTATTAGTAATTTTTCTGTAAAAAAATATTTTAACCAAAGTAATTGGCATATAGTCTTTATTTAATAACAGAAGATATATTTATTGCAGAAATACGTGTTCCTAGAAAATTTTATAAAGCATTATTTTAAATGTGGTATATTTTCCGTTTATTTATTTTCTAATTAAAATAAAAAGTACCATGACATTGGATTTACAATTTTATGTTAACAGAGCAAGAGGAACCAAGACCCTAGAATAGTTTGTATCGTTCCTCACGCCCATTAAGATATTACAAAATTTGTATTTGAATAAAATTTAAATAAAAACTAACTACATTATTTAATAATTAATTATTTTGAGATTTGGAACCATTAACCTTCGTTTTTATTTCATCAATAAATAATAAATTTAAATTAATATATTTGGAGTTGAATCCATTAAAGTTTTATTCTGATTAAATACATTAAAAAAATATTTATTAAAACAAACTGACGTCTTTTATTGAAGAAAACACTGATTCTTGACGTTCATTTTTCAGGTTTGAGTTATGTTGTTCTATAATAAAAAAATATTTTTTTCAATTATTAAAAAAAAGTATGCTAGAAGCTGCTCAAGAAAGTTGAAAGACGGTATGTATAATTTATCAGTATTTTTTGAGAAATTCTAAGTTTGGTAGACAATAAGCCAACAAATTTTCTTTTCTATTTCTAATTTTGAAACTGATTTGGTAACTGAGAACATTCTCTTTCCAAGTTTTGTTTGTAGAGGTATAGCTTGTTTTAAGTATGCCAGAAACCCTCGGTATCGTCCTACCATTGCCGGGGCCTGGGCTTGGCAATCATTAAAAAATATTATAAGAAGCACACAGTCCATCGGCATCTCCCTTAGATATTATCTCTATGAGTTCTTACAATGTCAGTGTTATCAAATATTTTTAATTGTTTGAAAAAATGTTAAATCCTTATCTTTTTTGTTACCATGGATTTTTATTAAATTTTCCTTAAGCTTAGAAGGTTTCATTGAATCGATTGACATTGTTTTATTACATAGAAGACAGAAAGGTAGAGTACTAATTCCTGGTGACTGTATTGTCTGTATTTTTTCTTCGGCTCACACTTGTAAAATAAAACCAGAACCCTCTTAACGTGCCAAAGGATGGACAATAGTTTGGAGTACCTCATCAATATATCAAATATATCAACTTTTCGCGTAGCGGCTTTTTAAATAATTTATTTATTTATCAACGCATGTGTATCCACCTTTAAGTATGTCAACACACCGTTGAAAGAAACGACAGTGTAAACGCGCCTTTAAACAGATGGCTCTCTGATTGGTCAGATTGCAGAGCAGTTGTAAAACTGCTGTCAAATGTCAAATTAGTGCCAAATATATCGGAGACTAAAGACTTTGTTATATTTTCATTTACATCAAACTAAATGTTAAATACCTGTAAAAACATTTATGTGTTTTAATTTGCGACTGTAAAAATGCATTTTTCAATCCCGGACACTCAAGAATTGACGGATTCGAACGGTTCTACTTTCACAGTAAGTGTTTTTTTTTAATATTTATGAGTGGTATTATTAAATTCTAATCAAATCCTATTTGCTTAAATTACATTCACTCACTAATAATTTCATTAAGAACCCTGCTGCACAAATGGATACGTCCATGTCGCAATGATTTCTCGTACCGTAACACCTGTTCAAAAAAATCTATTATTTCACCCTTAAACTGAAATATATGTGATATGAAGTAGTTTTTTTGATAATATAAAAAAGAAATAGCAACTTAAAAGACTTCAATCGACACTACTTAACTGTGCGTAATGTAATACATAAATAATGGTGGCTTCATACACATTGTACTCTTATCAGCCTTCAAATAGCCTTTTCCATTACAGAATTAATTAAAATGTAATTGCATCTTTTGAACATGCTCTAGATTTTTTTTTTAATTGAATTACACTCAACTATTTTGCATTTATAATTAAAGAAATATTTATTATTTTAGGGCTACAACATTCATATCAATGGAGTATTCCATTGCACTGTTAGGTATAAGCAATTGTATAATCTTCACGAACAGCTGAAGAAAGAATTTGGTGCCGACAGAATACCAAATTTCCCGCCCAAGAAGCTGCTACCTCTTACGCTGGGCCAGCTGGAAGAGCGCAGGGCGCTCCTCGAGAAATTCATACAAATAGGTAACTTGTACTTGTAATACCGACCGGCCACAAACATAACAATTTTATTTTAATACCAGTGGGGCAAGACTCAACTCTAGTAACTTCAGAGCTGTTGGTAGGGTTCTTTTTGTCGGCGCAGCAGGAGACCACAAACGAGGAAAAGCAAGAAGTGCAATTGGACGTTTACACTCTAAACAACTACCAAATATCAATAAGGGTATTGACGACAGACCGTACCGAACAAGTGCTGCTCAAAGTTTGCAAACAAATAAACTTGCCTTTAACTTATATGTCGTATTTCTCGTTGTTCCTCATCAAGAAAGAAAACCGCGGTGATATTACTATTTTGCATAAACTTCAGGATTTCGAATCTCCTTACATATCACATAAATCCATCCAAGAACCCAACAGAATAGTTTTAAGAAAAAGGTAAACCTTCCAAATATTCATTTCGCTTGCGCTTCGTTAAATTGCAAATTTAATTTTAGCTATTGGGACAATGACTATGACATCGAGCTAATGACGGACCCGGTTGCTCTAAATTTGCTTTACACTCAAACGGTTTCTGACCTGGAGAGGGGCTGGATTTTATGCACGAAAGACTTGAAGCAACAATTGGCCCACCTGCAGGCCAGGTTGGCCAAGAGAGAATACATAGAGTTGGCTCGAACGCTAAAATATTACGGGTTTGTGCAATTCAACTCATGCCACTGTGATTACCCGAAACCCCAAACTGAAGTTCTCGTAGCCATTGGAAACCAGGAATTATCCGTGCGAATTATAGGGCGGATCGTTAAAGAAGGCTGCTTCAAAGTAACCAGAATGCGATGCTGGAGAATTACCGCCACTCATGTAAGATAAAGCTAAGTTTGCTTTGCTGTACAGTTTCTGTATTTTTTCATTTTTTTCTAGAATAAACATAATAAGGCTTCGAATAGCAGGACCAGCAACAATTCTTGTTTAGAATTATCGTTTGAGTATTTAATGGCAAAAGATAAACTTCAGTGGATAACAATTACTAGCGAACAATCTATTTTGATGTCTGTGTGCCTGCAATCCATGGTGGACGAGCTGCTTTTGAAAAAGAACGGTTTGAAAAAGAGAAAGGGCGCCGGCTCTAAGGGAAGCTGGTCTTATATGAAACGAGACGGTTCAAGTCAATTAATTTCGTTAGACCAGGTAGACGACGTGTCGTCAAATGTCACTGTAAGTAGTTTACTTGAACGTAATGCGCAAATTAGACCTGCAATTTTTTTCTTGTAGAACGGAGACGTTCCAACTCCAACAAGCAGACTTCCGGAGTCGTTCTCCATCAGAAAGCTGCAAGAAAAGTTTTCTAGTGTGTCATTTAAGCCTGGGAAGGAGTTTGTTGAAAATAAAGCGTTCGAAGGTATTGGTGACGACGATTTGTAAATTTTTCTTTGGTTTGTTTGAAATAAAGTTCCCCAGACGTGAATTGTACACTTGGAATAATTGTATATATCTTTACTTCGATATGTCTGAAAAATGTATTATTTTTGATAATCTAAGACAGAAGAGGACTTCAGTAGGTATTTCTTAAGCTCATACATTTTTTTAATATTTTCGTAGTTTTATATAGTGCCAACGATTTTTTTATATGCTCATATTTTTATAAGAATATTTTGGAGTATGTACGAAAGTGAGAAATATACATATATTGCAGTACAAAAAAGAGACTCCAAAGCAAGTAAGGCTGGCTGGATTTTTTAACAGGAAAATTTTAATGTATATAGTTTTTGTTTTAGGAGGGTAATATCAATTTGTATATTGTTTGATTCTATGCTATGGAATTTAAACTGTTATTAGTGGAATATTGTCTCGGAGCAATAACGCTTTTGCTTGTTTTAAACTAAGATTTAAATTTGTATTGTTCTTAATAAAATTGTGCAATATGTTTTAGTTCTCTTAACTAACAACAGTTTAAATAAATTTTTATAAATACTATTAAATGTTATATGTATAAAGAAATAATTTTTATTAATGTAACTTATGACGTTTTATATATATTTTTAATTAACTTGCAAGCCTGACCATCGAAGATAATGCAGTATATTGCTTCATAAAAATGCGATGGTCAAGCAACGTTGGTTTCGAATAACAATATTTTATAAATTCGAATAACGATTCGCTCTCTATTATTTGTTTTTAAATCTTGGTTTTACACCTTATTAATATTAACTATACATGTGTAGATGTTTTCATTACATTTTGCTCAATGTTCTAAAAATATGTAAAATAGTCTATAGAGAACAAATGACCGTTTGACAATCTTAAGCGTTGTTCATAATTCTCGTTTAATATTTTTTTGTTTGCAGATCGCATCTGCACTTTACATAGTTTTACAACTTACAGGTATTATTTATTTTTTGTTCTTATTTCAAAAATGGAAAATTTTGTGTAACTTTTCTTTAAACAGAGCCATCTCAAAAAGGTGCATGTCCAATGATGTGAAATAAACCGACTTATACCTGTGTCTATTAAACTTTCAGATTTTAATCGTTCCAAACCGCAATTAACATTGCTTATGAATTAGGAAATTAAACTCGCTAGTTAATTTATAAAATTAAATTTAATACATGCAGTATTCAGTTTCACAGAACATATTGAATTTCCTACTCTACTTTAGTATCATTTATATGTGCCATAACACTTGCAGACTTAAATATTGTATGTAAACTATTTTTTTACTCCTACTTAATTTATTAATATTTTTTTACTATTAACTAGCTACGATTCACTTATATTTATGGCACGACGCGAACACGTTCCTCCAAAACAAAACCTTTCAAATTTATTATCATTCCACCGTTTTAATGAAATTATTTTCCTCTTTCGTTTTCAGCAACATAAAGTAGTAGTTTTACTTATAAAAAGTATTCCAAGTTTAGCCAGTTGAATACATTTCAAATCTGACGCTGGCGATTAAAACATTTCCCTTCTTGTATGTCTGAATGGCTGTGATACATTTTATAATGAATTTAGAATCGCTAGAAATAATAAATGAGCTATATACTTTGCATTTATTAAATAGTTATTTTGTATGAAGAAAATTCCGAGTAATAATTTTATATATATGCGAACATGTATCTTTTTTAAATTTGTAAGAATTTTCCCCTTCTCTAATTCCATAATGTCATCACTAAGACTATTGTAATATCTTAGATCATAGTCTTATATATATATAAAATATATGTGTTTATAATGTATCTGTTACATTACGCATATGTTGAATTGAGTTGAAGATCTGTAAAATTATATATTTTTATTTATATTATTGTATATTGTATGTAATAGTTTTTGTAATTATACATATGTATTTCCCCGAATGATTATTTACTATAAAATTAACTCGTCCACAGTGTTTGAAATAAACTGTTCGTTTTTATTCAGATTTTTCTTAACTGCAACCTTAAACTATAACTAGTGTAATAGTATCAAGCAAAGCCATTTCTAACGCTACATAAATAATACACTATACAACATGTAATAAATTTATTTCTAAAATTTTAGATTAAAGTGCTGTTAAATAACATCATATAAAAAAATTATCGCTTAGTCAATTACTCGGCGACAACCCGATAAAATATTAAAAAAAAACGAATACTAATTGCCAACCTTAAGGTTAAAAAGAAATAAATCACAAGAATATTTATACGTGCCAGTAACAACGTTTATTTTAATTAAATGTAACAACAATTATACATCTTGAGTTGACTATTCACGTGTCATGTTAACAAGCGTTTTAAGAATGTCTCAATTCACATACAAATTATAGTTGGCATTTCGGAACTGGCTGTAAACATAACTATAATACAAATTATGATTTGAGTGTAGTCGATTATGGTACAACTTATGCTAAACCTAAACGGCGCATTTCTTTCAGAAGTTCGTTGCCCATCTGGGCCGGCGACTTCGTTACAATAACTCCAGCCTGAAAAAAGCACGCATTACTCTCAGAAAAGCTCTTTAAAAACAAATTTCATACCTTCTCCAAAGCGTTAATTTTGTCTTGGGCGCCGCCCTTGCCCCCGGAAATAATAGCACCGGCGTGACCCATTCTGCGGCCGGGAGGAGCCGACAATCCGGCAATGAAAGAAACTACGGGTTTGGCGTTGGAACCCTGAAAAAAGGCAACTTTAGTTTGAGGGCGACATTCCCGGTGCTGAACTCACAGTATTATGTTTCATTAAATATTCGGCGGCGTTTTCTTCGGCAACTCCGCCAATTTCACCGATAAGAATGATGCCCTTGGTTTCGGAATCTTTAAGGAACACTTCTAAGCAGTCGATGAAGTCGGTTCCGTTGAAGGGATCCCCTCCGATGCCCACGCAGAGCGTTTGGCCCAAACCAACTTGGGTTGTTTGGTGAACGGCTTCATAAGTTAAGGTGCCTGATCTGGAGACGACGCCGATTCTTCCTTTTTGGTGGATGTGACCGGGCATAATGCCTATTTTGCACTGGAAAAAAATTAAGTTTGTGTTACTGTAAATTAAATTTTTTCAAAGGCTCTTACTTGTTCAGGTGCAATGATACCAGGGCAATTAGGACCTAACAGCCTGGATTTGTCTTGATTTAAGAGTCTTTGTTTAACTTTGACCATGTCTTGCTGGGGAATTCCTTCGGTGATGCACACTATGAGTGGGACTTCAGCGTCGATCGCTTCTATGATGGCAGCGGCAGCTCCTGGTGGAGGTACGTATATTACGGTGGCGTCGCAGTTTGTAGCGGCACGTGCCTAAAATTGTTTATTTTATAGATAAAATTTTTTTTATTGTGAATTTTTAAGTTACTTCTTTAACGGAATTGAATACTGGAAGGTTGAGATGCGTCTTGCCGCCTTTGCCTGGGGAGACGCCACCGACCATGTTGGTTCCATACTCGATGGCCTGTTTGCTGTGGAAAGTACCCTGTTTTCCCGTGAAACCTTGGCATATTACTTTGGTGTTGGCGGAGAGCTTCAAGTTACCTCTTGTTGCATTGTAGCTGTTAAATCTGATTGACTGGCCAATTTTTAGACCATCTATAAAATTTAATTTTAATTATTTAAATTATTATAATAAACCAATAAAAATACAAAATTTTATTGATTAATTTTAATGGGTGGTTCGTGTTAAAACCGTTAATAGAATATAAACAAATCAAAAAAAAATTTAAAAAGCAGATTATTTTCAATTTTTCATAAAAATTTTTTTTTGAATAACAAAAAAAGTTGCAAGCAATTGAACAGAAGTCTATTAGATGTTCATAGTGTTACTGCTGTTAATAGACATTTAAAAAAAATGTGTATTCTCCTTTATAATTTAGCTTATATTCCAAATTTAATTAACAAGTTATTAAAATTCTAATAGATAAATAAAATTGTCAAGGAATTGATAAATTGTAAGTAAATATGAACTTTGAACAAATTGAAATTTGTAGGATTTAGGTTAAGTCAAAAAAACAGTAAAATAAATGAAAATAGGAACATCAGAATTGCAATTAAGGGTGTTTTATGTAAAACGAACGCAATATTGGGCGAATTAAAAGGTTTAAAATAGACATTATATAATTTTTACTTACCAAAAAGTCTCGTAATTATCCTAGATGAAACAGCCATTGTGATTTGGCAATAACCTTCGTTCTAAAAATAAAATTTGTATAGTTTACTTATTATGCGGACAAATAACATCAATACTTTTAAGTTTCTAGTAATAAGGGCACTAACACTATGTCCCTATCGGGAGTACAAAGTACGGTTTGATTTGCTGCTAAGCTAAGTCGGTTCGCCGGATATGTTCACCTTCACCAAATGTCATACGCGCAACGTAACAGCATGCTACGTAGACTGTTACATAGATTACTGATATACGTAACGTAACAATTTTTAAGGGCAATTCATAGTTATATTTATTATACAACGACCTTCAGCGAGTCGTTAGGGTTGCCACCTCTCAGGGTTTGATCCGGTCTTTGAATTTAAGTAGCAGAGTGTCTTTTGTTTTGCGAAACAACGCACATAGTCTACGAGTGTTTTTTTTTGTTTTCAGCGAAACAACGCATATAGCTTATTTCA
>JAUIMW010001157.1:0-13479 GCA_033557785.1 Enochrus cinctus
CGTCGAGCCCTCCGACGAACGAGGGTGGATATTGCACTTCTTCATCCGATAAAGGTAAACCTTGTACCCGCAATCCACAGTTTTGTTAAATCTGTCCTGGTTTACATTTTCTCTGCTTATTTGTTATTCATCTCGAAGTCGTAGTTTTCATTTATTTATTTATTTTTTAAAGAGAATTTAATTTAAGCTAAACAATCGATGGATATTGCTCACTACCCATTGATAACGCACAGAGTAGTAACAAGTGCAGGTATGTGTCCCATACTCAAGACCTACAACTCTTTGAGAAAAAATTTTCGTGCTGCTAGTTAAAGAAACATAACTACTATGTGTTGAGGGCTTAGAAAACCTTACTCTACCTGATGGCTCGCCAGCTATTATTAGAACGGCTGCTGTAAAGAGAGAAGATACCAAACGTATGACTCGAGAGATGAATGATACTGAAGGTATTCGAGCATTCTACTACGTCAATAGGTGTTAAGATAATCCACTACCAGGATGGAGAACTTCCCATCATGAGGAGATTACCAGGAGGCAAACGGAGATGCACGTGACGGAACAGAACATAGCAAACCGTAAGAATGTTATCATCCAAAAAAGTACTTAAGGGCGCGTTTACATATAGGCCGCACAACATCTTACAAAAGACTCACAGCTTGACCATTAATGAACAATACCATTGTTCAGATGACTGATACCTCAACCGAACATTAATGTGCAGCCCAAGATTTCTAGAGACGTCAGAATAGCTAAATGTCTCAACAGCCACTGCTTCCCCCAGTACATCCGAAGAGAGCCAAGTCTCACTCTATGCCAAAATATCATAACCACAAGATAAACAGAAGTCTTTAAACAAATCAAAATCGGTCCTGTGCTATTAGCTCCTACAAGTTATTTATTGAGAGTCTGGGCATGTCCCAGATTACAAGTGAACCTACTCGAATTGTGCCAAGTTGTTCTTTACTGATTGATCATATATTGACTTCTGATACTACTGTGATCATTGATGTATGTTGTCATCAATGCACCAATAGTAGAGCCCTCTCCGGTCAGGCGAATGTATAAAAAGATGTTTAAAAGAAATCTAGAGAAACTACCAGGGTTCCATTTTTGTACATAATTTGCACTTGTCATTTGTTTAATTGTCTACAAACTTGCCAATACCATCTTTATGCGAACGATTCCCAATTGCTTGTTACTTTCGAAACGTAGAATGTTGGTGCTGCAGAACACTCAATCAACCGTGATCTCTGGACCTTACTTAACTTCACGGTGCAGCATTGTCTGAAGATCAACTCGCAGAAGTCTTGTTTTGTTTTTCTGTGGTTGTGGGGATCTTGAGTTTTTGAAGGAGAGGCTACATTTTCGGCTGGATGATAGTGACTTTGCCAATTAAAAACTTGACCTTAATACATGCTAAATCAAGTTCACTAGGTGGAAAAGATAAATACTTCAGCTGGGAGGTATATAAAAAGAAAAGAAAACATCCAAACATGGAACCCTCTAGACCCCCGATTCAACCGGCAAGGTAGATGATAGATTACTGTTAATTTTCACTCACAGAAGCATCGAGTGATTCAAAGTGTTAAATGCCTTCTGCAATCTTACAGTAATAATATAACAAGGTATAACCTGGACAAAAAAGAGTAGTCGTGCAGCTATGAGAAGATCTAAAACCTGATTGAAGTTGAGGCAGCAAACTATTATTGTTCACATAATATCTCAGTTGCCGCTCTATGCACCCCTGCAGAACTTTATATACTGACAGGACGAAGATTCAACCTTCATAAGAACACAAGAACATCCCCTAAAGAATAAAAATTTGTTACTAGTGATTAAGCATTAACATGAGCAATTCTAAATTTCTGAGTCATGAATTAAAAAAAAAAAAAAAAACGTAAAATTATATTAATAATAAATACATCAAGGCCACGTTTCCACTTTTTGATACGAAAGAGGTTCTTTGGCTAACAGCACCTTACCATCGACGCCAACACTAGAAGAAGTTGTCTTACTTACTCAACATGGATGACCTGAAGCTCTACAACGAGACAGAGGAAAAACTTGAGGAACTCAGGAGCATCGTGGAAGTTTACAGCCGGAATATCAGAATGAACTTCGGGTTCAACAAGTGCTTCAAGATATTTATCAGGAGAGGAATTTAAAAACATCACTGGAAAAACATCGCTACATCAAACAGCTGGAAGAAATGTACTGTTATCTCGGAATACCGCAGTCAACGACTGGACCATGAAACGCTAAATAAATAATTTCAGGAGTAGTACCAAAAGATAACAAAGCCGAAGAACCACCTGATAGCCACAAATGTCTGAACGATACCGGATCTTATCGTCGATTCGTTGGCATCTTTAAATAGACAGTTACTGACGTTTTTTGTCTTCTGGTACTATTAGTTTCAATACTGTTCCTTGAGGGACACCATACCTAATATCTGTGCATGCACTATAAACATAATCTATTTTACTACTAATTCTCCAACTTATTTAACAAGTTTTCTTGTGATGTACGGTGTTGAAGGCCTTTGCTAAACTAGCAAGTATCCAGAGTGCATGATATATGGCCAGCTTCATGTTTTCATTGTAGCTATGTATGCTAGCAGCTTCGCAGCTCGCTGATTCGAGCAAGCTCTAGTTTTTGGGTTGCAGGTTCGCTGGCATCTTTACTTCTCTCAAATTGCAGCTGCGTATGCTGCTTTTCACTTTATCTTTGTGAGTTCTTTGTATCTGGTGTTAATATCATGTTTTGCAGTATTTCTTTCAAAGATATTTACGTTCCTATGTATGTAAGTAACGTACGTGAGTATAAACGATGAATGGATGGTGAGTATTTTTGTTTATTTGAAGAGTTCACTTTGTTACCTAAACATGTTTTTGTCGTTTTAGTTACTTTGGATGATTCGATGAAGATAGGATGGAGGCCACTTTTCTTCATCGCTTCATTTACTTACATTACTCTCAAATATATCTCTATCACTCAATGGAGGTATGTACATGCAGATCACTAGAACTTTTTTATTGATGAGTTGGATACCACATACTTCAATATGCCATTCAACACAGCAGTTGCTAAGATCTATATTTTTTGCAGCGATTTCTCTTTTGGCAAGGATCATTACGCCACCACTGTTACTACTAGCTCTGCAGCAGGACGCTATCTCTCTGTAATGAGCGAATCCAGTCGAGTTGATCTTTTTTTTTGAGAACCAGTGTTCAGTAGCACAAATTATATTTGCTATATTTGCTTGTAAAATGGCGACTTTTATCTTACTAATCTTATTCACATAAAATTGAACGTTTATATTGAGAATTTTTCTTTTGTGATTCTATGTTTATTCCTTTCTGTCTTGTAGTCATGTTAGAAGATTTCTTCGCTTCTATAATGTTTTCTGTTGATTCGTGCCTCCTTAGGCCATATTGCCGGGTTAAAATTATCGCATCTTCTTCGGTATCTTTATCCAGTCTATATACATGAAAGTGTATATACACTCCTTTTAATTCTATTGCAGCTAATCATCATCTTTACTATTTTTTCTATTGCAACTCCACTGGACATTATCTTTACTAGTTTTTCTCTTGCAGCATCGTTCGTCGTCGTTTTTGTTTATTTCTTAAACTATAGCCGCGTATACTCGCAGCTTCGCTGCTCTCGTAATCTAGTTTTTCTATTACAGTTTCATTGGTAATCATCTTTATTTTTCTTAAATTGTAGCTGCCTATGCTTGCAGCTTCGCTGCTCGCTGACTCGAGCAAGCTCTCGCAATCTAGTTTTTCTATTACAGTTTCACTGGTAATCTTTTTTTTTAATTGTAGCTGCCTATGCTCGCAGCTTCGCTGCTCCCCGACTCGAGCAAGCTCTCGCAGTCTAGTTTTTCTATTACAGTTTCACTGGTAATCATTTTTATTTTATTTTTTAATTGTAGCTGCCTATGCTCGCATGCATCTTCACTGGTCATCTTTACTATTTTTTCAATGCAGCTTCACTAGTCAACATCTTTACTTAAATGTTAGCTCCGTATCGCCGACTCAAGTAAGCTCTCGTAATCTAGTTTTTCTGTTGCAGGTTAAATTATAGCTATGGATGGTCGCAGCTTCGCTGCTCGCTGATTCGAGCAAGCTCTCATAATCTAGTTTTTCTGTTGCAGATTCGCTGGTATCTTGAATTCTCTCAAATTGTAGCTGTTTATGCTCGCAGCTGCGCTGCTCGCCCACATTTTTATTTTTTTTTTTTAACTTTAATCAAGACATTATGATCCACTCGTATCTTTATTATCAAGAGATCGGTATCCAACTTCACTCAACACATTCAAATATTACTGAGTTACGATCAAAATTTGCGCCATTATATTTATGTTTATGTCCCCAACAACGACATGACAGTCGCATCTTTACTAGCATCGTTCATCGTCGTTTTTGTTTATTTCTTAAACTATAGTCGCGTATACTCGCAGCTTCGCTGCTCGCCGACTCAAGCAAGCTCTCGCAATCTAGTTTTTCTATTAGATTCATTGGTAATTTTTTTACTTTTCTTAAATTGCAGCTGTCTATGCTCGCAGCTTCGCTGCTCGCTGACTCGAGCAAGCTCTCGCAATCTAGTTTTTCTGATAAGGTTTCACTGATAATCATCTTTATTTTTCTTAAATTGTAGCTGCCTATGCTCGCAGCTTCGCTGTTCGCCGACTCGAGCAAGCTCTCGCATTCTAGTTTTTCTATTACAGTTTCACTGGTAATCATCTTTATTTTTCTTAAATTGTAGCTGCCTATGCTCGCAGCTTCGCTGCTCGCCAACTCGAGCAAGCTCTCGCATTCTAGTGTTTCTATTATAGTTTCACTGATAATCATCTTTATTTTTCTTAAATTGTGGCTGCTTATACTCGCAGCTTCGCTGCTCGCCGACTCGAGCAAGCTCTCGCAATCTAGTTTTTCTATTACAGTTTCACTGGTAATCATTATTATTTTTCTTAAATTGTAGCTGCCTATGCTCGCAGTTTCGCTGCTCGCCGACTCGAGCAAGCTCTCGCAATCTAGTTTTTCTATTACAGCTTCACTGGTAATCATCTTTATTTTTCTTAAATTGTAGCTGCCTATGCTCGCAGCTTCGCTGCTCGCTGACTCGAGCAAGCTCTCGCATTCTAGTTTTTCGATTACAGTTTCACAGGTAATCATCTTTATTTTTCTTAAATTGTAGTTGCCTATGCTCGCAGCTTCGCTGCTCGCCGACTCGAGCAAGCTCTCGCAATCTAGTTTTTCTATTACAGTTTCACTGGTAATCATCTTTATTTTTCTGAAATTGTAGCTGCATATGCTCGAAGCTTCGCTGCTCGCCGACTCGAGCAAGCTCTCGCATTCTAGTGTTTCTATTACAGTTTCACTGGTAATCATTTTTATTTTTTTTAACTGTAGCTGCCTATGCTCGCAGCTTCGCTGCTTGCCGACTCGAGCAAGCTCTCACATTCTAATTTTTCTATTACAGTTTCACTGTATTTCACTTTATTTTTCTTAAATTATAGCTACCTCGAACAAGCTCTCCCAATCTAATTTCACTTAAAATGATGACCATCTTTATTAATTTTTCTATGCAGCTTCACTAATCAACATCTTTTCTTGACTCAACTTGACCAAGCTCTCATAATCTAGTTTTTCTGCTGCAGGTTCACTGGCACCTTTACTTCTCTTAAATTGTAGCTGCGTATACTCGCAACTACGCTGCTCGCTGACTCGAGCAATCTAGTTTTTTTTGTAGCAGGTTCGCTGATCATCATATTTACTTCTCTCAATTTGTAGCTACCCTGCTCGCCTACATTTTTATTTCTTTTTCAATTTTCTTCAAGACATAATGAACCTCTTGTGGCCTTCAGTTTTGAGCTCTATGAGAGCAGTAGTACTCTCAGCCATCTCAGGAACTGTCCTCCAGAATCATTAAATGCATATACACTGCCGCAAATAGAGTTAGTCTTAATATAGTTGGAAGGCTAGAATAATAAAGTAAATTAGAAGAGGCAGCGAGAACTCGAGGCAGAACTTGACTACGAGTATTTGCTTCAGGCACAAGAATTGGTATACTGACCAGAAACTGTCATTCACTATATCATTTAGAAATTTATAAATGTAGAACAACAGGAAAACAAATCTTTGATGTTGAAGACTTTCAATTTCAATTTTGCAGGAAGAACATCATGTGGAAATCCATCCCCTTGGAAGTATATTCCAATTTGGAACGGACAAAAAACTTATAAAGGGTGGACATAGCAATGAAGTCCTTGGAATTTCTAATCACAACACTTAAAATTGCAGCTTCTTGTAGTAGCTTTGCTGCTTGCTGACGTTGTACATTTGGTTGTTTCATATTATTGTTTTTAAGGAATTTTAAGTCTAGTCTTTTCACTTTTCATCCCCTTGGGTGTTGAGTTCTTATAAAATATTTCTTGGGAGGTTTAATCACCCCAAATAGAATGTACAACCCAAATTTTATGCGTCTGTGATTAATAGTTAGGCCAGAGCATTAAAAATATATTTACCTCCACCATTTGTGAAGGTATAGAAAAAACCAATGTAATTTTGACACGCCAAAAACACTTTTGTGAGTGCTTGTAAAACAAAATGCAATTAAGTAATTGCAGCTACACTACTTGTCGTATCTACCATCTTAAAACTGCAACTGCCTAGGCTCGCAGCTTTGCTGCTCGCTAACTCAGGCAAGTATGTCAGACTAGCCTATTAAGCACCTCGTACTTTTCTAAAAGCAACAAGTGGTCTGTTCTACCAAAACGTAGTAAGCTCTCAGATAACATAAATCAAAAGTTTTGTTATTTTGTTTTAATTGTTTCAATCAGGCTCGATTTTGTTTCGTGCTTCGCAGAAAAATACAATCTGCACACAAAAAACCAGAGCATAAAGCAATTAGTTCACGTAACAAGAAAATAATAAATAGTTCGTTTCCCATTTAATCTCAGTTGGATCCGGATTCAACTTACGCAGACTAGTATTTTTGCCGGATCGTCTCCCGACCGTGCGGTTTGAATAATGAATACTTGGGCTTGATAAATGACTACTATACCGTCGACCCGACGGCGTGCTGTGTATACATCATACCCTATAAGCGATATCGATGTATTCGCAGAAGTTAGGGACTTGCGAATTGGAATTGGCTGCCCTGTCATCGACTCTCACCTAATTTATGTCTTTAAAGCGACATTACTCCTCTTGCTGTTTGAAGCTTTCGTGTGGATCCAATCTGGGATATTACCACACCCACTCCTTCTCTGTCGTGTACATAAAGATATACTAGTTGTTGTGCTACTAAACGTCTCACTGTTGAGCACAGAGCCCCAAAGAAACTGAATAGCACACAAAACAATTTTTCAGAAAAGATATAGTTTCGGACCTTCCGTAGGGGTGAATTTTACAATGGCCTTGTTTGGGGGATGAATATCCATTTTGTAACACAGGATTTCGTGCAGTACAGTTTTCATTGTTCGCGGGAAATTTATAGCCACTATTGAATTAACTGGGGAAAAATAACAGATTCGAGTCGGTGGAAAACCGCTGACTGAATCATAGCTTTTCAAGCTCGCACCCCCATGGCCACCCTTGATTGTGCGATGGTTTTTGTGGTCGTTGACGTGCTTCTTCCTAACTAGACTCGGATTGTCAGCTAGTTTGCGGACGCGTCATGCCAGATTTAACGGCCGTATTTGTAAAATATTACCCCGATATGAAGTAACGGGGGTTGATCTATAGCCCCGGGTTATTTCGGGGGGGTTGGAGGCCGTGTAGCGTCGATATTTTCGTCTGCTCTCGGTTTCACATAAAAAAGGGTTAGAAATCAAGTAGGTCAATCTAATAAACTGACACCCCTTATAAAAGGGGTAGCTATCAAACAAACAGAAATTCGATAAGGCTTTTAATAACTCACCCCCTGTCAGGACGCCCTCGACGAAAAACAACATCTTCCTCCGAAAAAGAATCGATTTACCCGAAAGTCTTAAATAAAAGAAGGGAAGTTTTCGCGGTCGGGGGGGTTAAAAAGTAACCTAACGTACGAAGGGGGTAAGTATGTTAAGGGTGTCTGGCAACTCCATCTGGTGGTGTTAAAAGCGTTACAAGTAACACACTAAGTGCTTGTTAATAAAATATTAAGTTCACTCACCGTGCTTGCAGGTCTGGTGCATTATATATCAGGGCTTGCATGTTCCACCCCCGTGCAAAAAGGGGTGCAGACCAGCACAGCGAGATCTATTATTTTGTGCCGTGAAACTTGCTAAAATGGCCAAATGCATTATGTAAAGACTGTGTGGAGAAGGAGCTGCAACTTCTTTGAGAACCAGTGTGGTGGGGGGTGCGGCCCCCCGTAGGTGGTCCGAAGGAAACAAATTTCCAAGAACCCCAGGGGGCGTACTTTGCATCGGTTATGACTCCGTGTAGTGAGTCAGCTAGCCGAGGGCTTTACTGAATTGTGCTCTAATGTTTGTTCGCTGCAAATCTAAATAAAATATTAGGCACAAAATTTAGAATTCTCTGTGACATATTAAAAGCTTTATCATCTTCTGTGTTGAGTTTGGAGAGGACTGGGTACTTGAAGTGTGTTTTTTATACTCTCTCATGGCATCGACGTTTTTAGCTTGTCTCTCTTTATGTGTGAAGCGCCTTATCTAAATAACCAGTTCAATACTCTTCTGTTTTAAATTCGATGGCACTGTTCCAGTGTGCAGTTTCAGGAGGAATTCCTATACATAATGGTTCTCGAATTGAACGATGTGGAATTATCCATGTATTGACTTCTTCGAGTCTGAATTAAGACGACTGAGGAAGGAGATGAGGGTAGATATGAGATCTGGTTTTAGGGCTTTTGTAAGAGACTCTGAGAAGAGCATCATGTTTGATCCTATGGCATTTTTTTTCATGCTCTTTTTTGGTGACACACATAATTCATGTGGAACCATTTTTTTTTTCTTGTCGTTGCAGTGAAATAATAATATCCTCATCGAACATTATTTCATTACCGTTATCTCCACACTCAATCGATCATGCAAGTTTTGCGTGTTGCACTCCGGTGATCCATGCACTTCATTTAGCATGATTTTTGAATCGTACTTCTTTTAAAATCTTGCCACGCATCAGCTACCGAAAATATACAGTCTCTTAAATTGAACAATCTATAACACTATTTCACAAATTCTCCAAAAACACAATAGGCTGCAAAAGTCAAAAATCTAAAAAAATCAAATGTTATTCCCAAACTCTTGATCAACGTCGTGATCTTCTTCAGGAGAATTTAGTCAGCTGTAACTTAGTCTCTTGTCGTCTCTACTATTCTAAAAATGCAATTAGGTGATTGAAGCTTCGCTAGTCGTCGAATTTATAATATAATAATGTCACGGCATTACAGGTTTTTCCATCAACCATGGTCATTTTTAAGTTTTGTTGTATCTCTATCTTCTTGTCATTATTTATCATTTGAATATTACGACTAACAAGTATATTTAGAGACTTAAATGCTTTCTAATATTTGAAAGCACGTTTCGGACATCAGCAGCATCTCTATTACCTTTTGCCCTAAGAGACTGTAATGGATTTTCATCATTCATCAGTTCTTTTGCATATTTCCTCTTTTTTTAAAAGGATTTTCTGGGTCTTCCTGTGCTGAAGAGGAAGGTATGGCATGATGTATTTAATGCCTATAATGCCCTCGTCGTACATTTGGTTGGTTCTAGCTTCGCTGCTCGTTTTGTCTACCTTTCTAAAAATGCAATTAGGTGTTTCCAGCTGCACTACTCGTCGTATCTACCTTCTTAAAATTGCAGCTGCCTACGCTCGTAGCTTCGCTGCTCTCTGACTGGGGCCAGCCCTCGTCGTACATTTGGTCGGTTGCAGCTTCGCTGCTCGTTTTGTCTACCTTTCTAAAAATACAATTAGGTGTTTGCAGCTGCACTACTGGTTGTATCTACCTTCTTAAAATTGTAGCTGCCTTTGCTCGCAGCTTCGCTGCTCGTGACTCGGGCAAGCACTCGTCGTACATTTGGTCGGTTATCGCTTCGCCTCTCGTTTTGTCAACCTTTCTAAAAATGCAATTAGGTGATTGCATCTGCACTACTCGTCGTATCCACCTTTTTAAAATTGTAGCTGCCTATGCTCGCAGCTTCGCTGCTCGCTGACTCGGGCAAGCCCTCGTCGTACATTTGGTGGGTTGCAGCTTCGCTGCTCGTTTTGTCTACCTTTCTAAAAATACAATTAGGTGTTTCCAGCTGCACTACTCGTTGTATCTACCTTCTTAAAATTGTAGCTGCCTATGCTCGCAAGCCCTCGTCGTACATTTGGTCGGTTGTAGCTTCGCTGCTCGTTTTGTCTATCTTTCTGAAAATGCAATTAGGTGTTTGCAGCAGCACTACTCGTCGTATCTACCTTCTTAAAATTGCAGCTGTCTATGCTCGCAGCTTCGCTGCTTGCTGACTCGGGCAAGTCCTCGTCGTACATTTGGTCGGTTGCAACTTTGCTGCTCGTTTTGTTTAGCTTTATAATAATGCAATTAGGTGTTTGCAGCTGCACTACTCGTCGTATCTACCTTCTTAAAATTGCTTTTTTTTTAATTTTAACTTTGGTTGAGTTTTCATAAAATATTTCTTGAGAGGTTGAATCACCCTAAATAGAATGTACAACCCAAATTTTGTGTGTGTGTGATTAATATTTAAACCAGGGTGTTAAGAAATAGCATAACCTCCACCATGTGTGCAGGTATAGGGAAAACCAATGTAATTTTGACATACCACAAGGTACTATTTAATCACTTTTGCGAGTGCTTGTAAAACAATATACAATTAGGTGAGGCAGCTGTACCCTGTGGTATGTCAAAATTACATAGGGTTTTCCTATACTTGCACAAATGGTGGCGGTGAACTATTTCTTAATATATTCAGTCTCGGTTCTATATAATTCAATATTGTTGTTTTTTACTCGTCCAAGTACAGGATTTTCCATCCAATATGTCATTATTTCAGTCTTGTGTAAGATCAATTACATTATCTACATTAATCTCTGTGTAACAGATGTCACCAAATACATATCTGTTTGGTACTCGCCTTTCTCTGACAGGCTTAGCTTATTGGTCACCTGTACCTTGAGTATCCAAACAATCTTCATAGTTCGTTGGTACATAGTTTGATTGCTTTTCCATAATGATCAAATCTCTGCTTGTGATTATTTGCTGTCTCTTTGGATCATATAGACGATATCCTTTGATAATATTAGGAAATCTAAGAAGTTTGTACTCTACAAACTTATTCCATTTCAGCCTCTTTTCTTTGTTGACTTATGAAGTATCTCCTAACCAAACATCTACTGGTTAGTACTTCAGAGAGATTATTGAAGATTGGTAAGTATAGATAATTATTAGAATACTTTTATTTTTAATAGCATTAGAACTGTATTCTATATTGTAATTTTAAGACCAGATTTGTTCTTCGACTTCCCTTCTCCAGCTAAAGGCTAAACGCAATCTAGTGTGGGAAACCGACAGCACATTACGAATGTCCAAAATTAATAATTATTTCAAACATCATATTTAGCAAATCTATTTTTATAAATAAAATTTATTACCCCGTAAGCCTGTTGACAAATCGACATATTGAAATTTTAACCATCATAAATCTATTTCGTTAATTTCGGTTTGGCGTGCACTAAAATTTATGGATTCATAAAATTTTTAGAGATTTATTTATATTTTTTGAGGAGAGATTAATCGCTTAAATATTTTCCTACAAATACACAGCGTTTCATATAAAATTTAAGCTGAAAAAAAATTCCAGAGCTGTATTCTAGATATTTAATTTTTGTTTGCAATTTTAAATGTCGGTTTACCTAAAAGCGATTCGCAAAAAAGGGAGAACGTAGGGTTTACTTCCTTTTGAATTTTTAATATATTTTATCTGAGCACACTCCGGAAGAATCCGTTTGTGCAGTCCCTATCCCCCTCCGCACCCATGCAACATTGATGAGGACGCCAAGACTGTACTTCCCACTGATTTTTCATAATATCAAAGCGAGAAGGATAGAAACTATTCTTTCGTATACAGGGTGATTCTAAATCGGAGGACAAATCCTTACAAGGGAGATTATAAAATCCGCGACCTCGCGAAAACCTCGCAGATACTCGGAGCACAATAGTGAACAAGCAAGTAAATTAATAATTCACCTCTTATCGCTTCATTCGTTGTTGGAAACGGCAGACAGTAACAGTCCTCTTATTTAAATCTGGGGCGATTTGCAGCATTGTTATACCGCCGTTAAAACGGACCCTCCACTGATAATTTCCACGCGGAGAGCAGTTAGATGTCGATGGCGTCGAGGGAAAGCGGCCCTTGCGGCCTCCTACGTACGAGGAAAAATCACCACCTGGCCTCGAGGGTGACGGGAAATTTTGATGTTCCAAATGAGACTCGGGGACTTGATGACTGTCGAATAACTACCCCCTGTGAAACCGACCTCCGTCTCTCGCTACCGACAATCGAGCCCCTGAATTTTCTAGATCCGGGCTTTTCTTTTACCGAGTTAGGAGTCGCTGCTTTCTTTTTTGGGAAAAGCTTCGTTTAAATTTGTCGATAAAATTGCAGGGCCCTTTGGAGGATTGCGATTCTTTTCTCTCGCGATCTTTCTTATCCAACTTCTACACGTATCACGTTCTAAGTTTGTAAATTTCTTATCGTTGGTAGTAACTCCCAACTATGACGCAAACACTGTTTTTAAATCACACTTAAGAGTTATTAATGTATGGAACTTGAGGTGATGGTGTTGATTTCTTTTTAAAACTGTTTTAAATAGCTTAATTCACGCAAGAATTTACCATGCTAAGTGTCGTGCTAAGCGATAATTCCGTGTTAAAAAAGCGTTGAGGTTTTTATGGTAAAAGGTCATTTAGATATCGTACTTATTTTTTTAAAGACATTCAGAAATTAAAATGGTTGTATTCACATTTTATTCTGTAAGTGGTCAACCGGAAAATTTGATTTTGAGCACACATTATTTTGCTATAATTTAACATAAATTTATTGTACATTAATCTTTGGATTATGAGAGGCTGCCCAAGTCAGCGAGCAATAAAGCTAGAAGATATCGAAATATATTTTAAGACACGCATTTTTACATACTAAATCAGTTATTTATACCATTGATATCTGCTTCGAATAGGAAGAGGCCACATCATTTGATGATTTGAAAATTTATTAAAGTAGTAAAGACGGGGAAGTCCGTTATGAAGAGGTAGTGAGGGACTAGTGGGGTGAACTGTTGTGCAAGTATTGTTTATTTCATGTACATATAAAAGACTTGTAAAACATACGTTGTTATTGTCTCATTTGTGATTGTGTCATTGTTGGTGGTGGTTGCATGTGCTTGAGTATGGTGCCGGGTAGGACTCTTAGTGTTGCTCACTTAAATGTTCGCTCTCTCATGTCCCAGTTTGACCTGTTTA
>JAUIMW010001158.1:0-13469 GCA_033557785.1 Enochrus cinctus
TACCAAATTCTTAAAAAACACCCTCACGGGGTAAAATGCATGAACACTAGGTACCATAAAAGTGCCTCTACCGTTAAAGTTTTATTGCCGATCTTCGCCCGAACAATGGTATTGTTCACTGACAATTGTATGTAGCCCGGCTTAGCCCGGCTTCAGTGTAAACGCTCCGTAAGGGTCAACATAAAGTTAATTCTATTTATATACCCTTCCGCATTGAGTTGGGTCTGATGGTAGATATGTTTATATAAATTCCATTTCAAAGATAGTTAAATGTAATTGAACGCAACCTTGTTCGGTGAGTAGACTTTGTGAAGTACAATTAATAATAGGTTACAGTTGTAACCACATTCTATTTGTTCACCGCATTCGGAGTGATTAATAATTCTTGCACAACATGATCAGCTGATTTTTCTACGGATGTCATCCCGTACAAATTAAACACTTATATGGGGATATCTAGGATTAATTTACTCGACGCTCGAAAATAAATTGCGGAGACTCATTCGTAGATACCATCTAAAGTGGAAGAGTTTGTGGATGGAACCTGGTAGACCTTATCCGGGATCGAAACACACCTTACAGCTTGTAATATGGAGGGTACGCGGTGGAGTCTTCACCATAAATAACGCCAGTCAGTCTTGGAATGCCGAGGAAAGATGGGCGCGGGTCGAGGCGTCATTCGCGTGGGGGTACGCAGCTTCGGCTCGCACTTCTTTAACTACTAGATGATGCCTATTGAACATACAAGAGATTCATTGTATTTAAAGATTACGTAATTGTTTTTTTAGCGCCAAATAACGAGAATTGAAGCAATACATTACGGTGCCGATTTGAATATTAAAGTTGTGTTATTTCTAATAAAGATTCTATTAATATTACTTCTTCTTTTGATTTGTAAATTCCCAAAGAGCAGTGTTACCCAAATTCTTTGGGTAACACTGAGAATACACCCTAAATGAAATGACGGAATGTGTCAAATGAGAATGTAGAACGGGTGTAAGGCTCAATAAATCGCGTATTGGCGTCGCGTCGTAACTATAAAGTAATAACAATTGGTGTTTCATGCCGAGTGCCAGTAAATTGCTTTGAAATTCGATAGGATACTTATTATTATCCGAAATATTACAAACAAGGACTTCTTCATAATTCGATTGTTATTCTCGATTTCATTATTGGGCTTTGAGTTTTCTATGGTTGACCTGGGCTCGATGCTGGAGAAGATCCTTTGAATTGTGTTTGTTTTATTCTATCGTACTTACACTTTAAGATATTTTCCTCTTCATAAACCTCTCATTTAATTTTGAGAATATCAGAAATGGTTTTTCTGTAGAAATCCAAGTATATCAAAGCAATGGTGTTTAAAATGAAACTTGTGGAAGAAGTATTCTTCTAGTTGCATGCTATAAAAACAGGTGAACCTATTGTGGTTGAAATATTACGATGTCATGAAACCAATGTCACGCTACGATGGTAGTCATCCTGCCTATTGAAGTAGACCGAACGCCGTAATTTTTCTTTGTTTTTAAATGCCAGACCACATATAACTGAAATATATTGTTAGGTACTTCCTAAAAACATAAAGTTATTTTTTAAATCAGTATAGTTATGACTTATATTCACATATATTGACACATATTTACAAAAATTTAGAATGATATAAACATATATTATATCAGTAGGTATTTAAGTCCTGATTCTATCTCATCAAAATTAGTAAATTTGTTTGTGCAGTTTCTTCAAAATGCATCTACATGTATCACAAAGTGTAGAAGAGTTAATGCGTGGTGGAAGTCGGCCATAAAGTGTAATCTAGCCTGTGGAATCGATGTGTCCTGCATGATTTACTCACTCAAGCTTTAAAATATATTTAAAACATCCGGTGCACACCTGATTGTGTTCATGGTTAGGTGCTTTTTACTTACTACACCTTGGCGCCGTGGCTTAACGACGCTTGTCAATAACATTTAAATGGGATTTCAACCATAGATCCATCAGGTTAAAAGGAAATTACACGCACTATAAACAATAAATATATTTAAAATGGGGGCTAAAAATTCATGTATGTGTGTCTTAAATACTTATTTGAACACATATTTTTGCTTCATAAGGTTGATTGCAGGCACAGTTATTTTCAAAGTATTATTATAAGCTGTCTCATGTTCATTTAGTAAACTAAACAAAGAAATTGAATAGTGAGAATAAGTCATATTAATGACATATTGTGATTATTGAGTTAATATATAACTTTCAATTTATGCACAAACATTCCAGTTTTAATCATAATAAATGTGCTGATTAATTAGACTTACAAGTTTCATAACATTTGCAAATATAGCTCGCCTCCCACTATGTATCCATATGTCTTGCCTGCTACTGAAAGTACATTCATCTGTTATAATTTTGCTGTACTTAGTTTTCAAAAGTCATACCGGTTGCTGCTTGTATATCTTAAGCTGTCGAGCGAATGCATAAAATGCCAGAGGAATCCAACAAATGTTAATAGAAAAACCAGCTCGCTGCATTGGCATAATCTTATTACCTCCTATATATATGACAATTTAATCAGCTAGGCTTACTACATTAGCAAGAAACTTAACAACTAAATTATAATACCCATCAATTATACGACTTGATATCTCTTTGCAACGCCACACATTATAATTTAAGAATGACAGAAAGTTACTCTCGCGTAATCAGTAATGACCACTATAAATTCTTACCATTTTTTACATTTACTTATATCTTTATTGTTTGGTGGCTATAGATATACATATTAATGGACTGATTCATTTCAATTGTCATAATTTATTTATTTGGCAAGAAGTACAATATTTTGAAAAAGGAACAATAATCACAAATTCTACTGATATAAATTTATCGTAGTCAAAGAAGCCAATTTGAGAGTTTTATGTATTGCATGCGTAAGTTTAGTTAAAAAACGTTAAGTATGTCGATGGGGGGCACAGGTTTAAGAACCCCCGGGCCGCCGATAATTCACCACCGCCGACTAACAATTATATTCAAATTATCATTCCTACAAGTGTCTATCGAACATTTGCATTTTATCAAAGCTTCATCCCAGGAGGCGATGTTTAATTAGTTGTAACGGCCATCCGACTGTGAACATAGTCTCTCAATTTGGAATTTGGATTAGCTTCCTTTCGGCGTTCCTTACTTGCTTGTATTTAATAAAATATCGAGGTAGCCCACTGCATTATAGTATCCATTAAATTTGTCCGTTAGTTTCAAATAATACCTAAAAATTATGTATAAACTTACTGGCATGCAATTCAACTTATTAAAGTTAATTTAATAAATGCATTTTTCAATTTCTATAGAGATAATAAAAATGTCTTTAGTATACGCACAATATTATAGATTATAATGACATTAGCAACTCTACATAAATAAAAGGCCCGATTATAATTCTTATGGTCATAAACCAATGACATGCAAAGGCATTGAGAATGGCAGTATGTCACTGAAATCGTTCCTATTACCGTATTACCTCATATTCTACTTAGCCTTTTTAAATGAAGATAAACAGTTAAATGCTCTGTTATATTATATATTAACAGTGAATCGTGGATTTCACACTCGTTTTCTCTAGAAGTTAACCCCTCCCCCTTTTTCATACATAAAAAAAAATACATACTGTTGCATATACTGTGCATTCTAAAATCATCACGAACAGAAAATCATTGAGTTCCATGGATTTACAATACACTCTGTTTTGACTGCGAAAAAACCTTCGACTCTGTGGCTTACATCGATCTCGTCCAAAATATCTATAAAACTGCAACGACGACAATTAAACTTTTAGACGAATATTATGTTTAGTAACTCAACCGTACTAGGTAACTTATAAATCGAGATCGAACAATTGGAAATTGGAAATTTATAATGTTATTGAAAATTGCTGATCCAATTATAAGAATCATTGTGTATTTTCGGTACCAATTAATAATAGTTGATTATTGTTATTAACTACTAACGAAAATCGAATAGTTTATCTAAATCGTAAAATTGGTAAATATTGATTAAATGTTATGATTTTTTTATTTGTGTTTTATATATAAATTAAATAAGATACCTGTAAAGATAAGCTTTCAAGATTAGCTAAAAGGGTATCAAATGCTTTAGCTCGATACACTTTATCAGTTGATATGATATTGTCAACAAGGTGCCAATATTTGCCCTGAGGATTAGTGAGAGCTTTCTCTTTATATGAAACATTGAGGGAGCCAAATCTAAAGACATATTCTACTTGAAGAGCTAATCTGATTATATATTTTTATAACGGTCTGTCAAAGATTTAATACGTATCTTCCATGATATACAAATATATTTTATAGAAAGAGTAGCAACAACAAAAATGATATATCGCTCAAATGAAAAGGTGTCATAAACACTCTATCAATTCTTCACATTCAACATATCCCAGTTCCTTAGGATTCAAAACCGCTGTTCACACGTCGGGCGTATTGGAGGCTGCGAAGGCTATAAGTGTTCACCGATGCATCATCATATCCATCTAGTGGATCGTTATTTTATGAAATGTGAGGCCGGTGCTCTTTTCAGCGCAACCATTCACGCGGCACCGCCCGATTAGTTTGGCCGCGGCCGGCGTGCGCTACAAATTGTATTAGCGGCCTCTGACTGGCAGGAAAAAACTTTATGGTAGGATAACTTTCGAGCTTCTGTTCGTTTTTATTTGTTCCACAATATTACTGCTGCTTTTCATGGGCACACTGAGGACACATGTGTATTCAAGTATTGTATAGTTTTTTAAATTGAAAATGGACTTCTGATGAAACAGGCCGAAATGCCTCATAATCCATTCACAGGTTTATTCTTTGTTATATCAAGTAAGGTGTAGCACACGTAATTACGGAGAAGTTTCCTCCTAACATTTTTAATTAAGGGACTTTTTCTTAATGGAAATTTAAAATGCCAGCTATACCGGTATGAAGTGAGCGTTAAGATACAAATGTGTCGACAGAGGCGTTTGGTGTACGAGCCTTAATTCTTTTTTTGTTTGGTTGGTATGAAATCTGTTGAACATATTTAATATACATCAAGTCGTTCAACAAACAACATCAAAAAAATTGATTTTCATTTGAAGAAAAGTAGAGTCGCATCAAATGTTTGTCGAGACATATGGTCATCATGCTCTTACAGGCGTTGATGATTTTGATGTGAGAAATGAAGAACGTGGAAGACCACCAAAAAAGTTTGAAGACGCGGAATTGCAAGCAATATCGGATGAAGTACTTTGAGTCGAATGGCAGCAATGTGGCACAGCAAACAATTTCTGACAGTTTAAAGGCTGTGGGAAAAATCCAAAATGGAAAATGGATGCCACATGAATTTAACGACAGGCAAATGCAAAAACCAAAAAAATACTTGTGAAATTTTCAAAGACACGAAAGAAAGTCAGTTTTGCATCTAGTTGTTACTGGCGATGAATTAATATTTTAAGAATGCTAAAGGGAAAAAATCATGGGTTAATCCAGGGCAACCATCAACATCGATTGCAAAACCAGACTGATTCGGCAAGAAGACAATAGTGGGATCAGAAAGATACCACTCCTTTCTGATCATGAGTTTCTAAAACCTGGCGAAACTGTTAATACTAATCGCTAAGACAACAAATAATCAATTTGAACCAAGCGTCGATCGAAAAACGACTAGAATGGGCCAGAAGACACGGCAAAGTAATTTTCTTATACGACAATGCGCCTGCACACAAAGCAAAACCGGTTGAAGATACCATTAAAGCATTTAACTGGTAGTTACTACCCCACCCACCGTATTCACGAGAAGTCGAAAATTTGGTGTCTCATTGGTTTGCTTCACAAGACGAACATTTCTATTAGCATGGTATCCACAAATTGCCAGAAAGGTGATCAAAATGTGTAGAAAGCAATAGTCAATACTTTGAATAAAAATGTTTACTATCTCATTCAAAAATGGTGTTTCATTTTCACAAAAAAAATGCTCACTTCATACCTGTACACCTGGTAAATCTCATTTGTAAATATTTACTTCCTTTTATCAAGGATATAACAAAATTATTCATCTTACAGTTATAATTTCAATATAGTGCAATAGTAGGCGGATTTCGGAATGTTAAAGTGTCATACGTCATGGTCATTAGCTACGTAATAACCGAAGGCAATGCATATTAAATACTTTATGCATTTGTAACAATAAGTCGGTTGCACTACGGATTTGCCTTTCTTTTCTTTATTTAATTATAAGTCTTTTTGAGATCGAACTGTTAAGCTCTTTGCAATACCCCATAATTATTTCTTAGTACGTCACTTACTTTACTTATTAAATACATAATACATACTTATATAGCACTACTGCTGCAAGCTTTAAAACAATGCCTATTGTACTTATTGCAAATCTCATTGTACTTTGTAACAATATAATTAAACAAATGTTATTATATATTATTTAGTGCAAAGTTTTCGCTTCATACACATATTTTGATGAAAAAGATCAATCAATTGTTAAATAGTAATAGAATTGCAACAATTTACCTGTATAATGCTTAAGTAAACACTTCGATATTAAAAATAATGTAATAATATAATATACATTACGATTGTCGAGTTTATTAATAGTTATATTTACTTCTATCCATCCCCTCCCCTACTATCATATCGTTGCCAAAGTCCTGCACGAAGGGCAACGATGCCGATGGAGGGACCTAGGCCGCTCCTCCGCTATACCAGGTCCCTACGTCTGTGAATCGGGGTCTTGGCTTAACAATCCGGACAAGAGGAGATAACCCCAACAAAAACCTTAATCTTACGGTAAATTGGGCCTACGGGATGCGTGGCTGGATAGAAAACCAGCATCTACCACAAAAACTAGCTAGTAAGGGCTCTTATGGAACCCAAAGTAATCAAGAGCGATTTTACCCTTGAGGCATCAAAATTAGGTAAAACCGAAAAATCTGTGAGTTTATCCAGACCCTTAGCGGAAGCGGGCGATGCATTAGCAGAGGTCATACCTTCAAAGCCCAATCCCAAACAAACCTCCAAGAGCGAAAATCCAAGGAAGAAAAATCGCTGACCCAATATTCCGGACTTAGATGAGAAGCAGATAACAGCAGAGCTTTGAGCGGAGAGCTGTAAGAAGAAGGTAGTCCTTTTACAGAAAAAACTGGCTTACCATGGATGATGCCTATAAAAAGACACTACTCCGTATGATTTGGACGATGATGAAAGATCAAAGGCAACAAGCGACAAAGGTCTCCAAACTCGGGCAGAACTCCTCCGTCAACAAAAACTAAGGGCCCGAACCGGGTACGAGCACAGAGAGGTCACACGCCTCGGAACAGCCCAAAAATACAACGAGGTCGTTCAAGGGATCAAAGTGGCCATAATGCAAAAAGATAATCCTCGAACGACATGGATTATATCCAGAGGACTATCCTCCATGCGAGTGCGCAGGCACCTGAATTTCGTTACAACTCGAAATTGGGGGGTATCAGCCACAAACCAGGCTTGCTGTTATAGTGGGGACTTTCAACAGGAGAAAGAATCCTCGGACATCGTATGAAGATACTGGATGTCAGAGAATCCATCTGCATTCAGAATCCATGAAAGCTTTATTTAAAATGTTGACTAAAAATTTGGAAAGATTTTCAGTTGGCGAACAATTGAGCGTTAAAATCTATCTTCTTTGTGTATTTTTGACAAACTATGCAGTGTTTAAGAGCTGCGCGTGTAAGTTTTATCTTTGTGGCTTCTCTTATGTAATGCTTTCACTCTCCATGCCAAAACATTTACTTTTTTTATTTTTTTGTCGTTAATATTTATATTTTACAGTACGATAAGAAAATTTGTCTATTCCAGTAAGATGCCATCTTTAGGTCCAAATTCATGTATTCTTTTAGGATTTTCATCGCCTCCGCTCCATTAACCAATGACCCCCAAGAAACCCATTTCTCTATCATTTGAAAGAATAAATAAGCAACAAGTTGTTATGTGCAGAATAAAAAACTTCCCAGTGTTTATTAGGAAATGCAGTAGAACTAAATTAAGACGAGTTTTTCTCATGTTCTCAACATTAACCAGAGGGTTATTTTAAATAAACTGACATGTTCGAAAATATGCTATAGGACATGATGGTTTATATTTTGATATCGATATCTTAAGAAAAACCTAATATATGCAAGAACTTACAACACATAGTATTCTTTAGAGCAAATTTTTAGAATAGCACTATATATCACATATATTTGAATTCGAATATCACGTGAATCAACTTATATAGAATTAAAAAATTCTTCTGGTTTAATTTTTGAGTAAACAAATGACGTTGGTCTTTTCACTCTGCTGATGTGTGTCCCAGGATAATTTCATTATGCGTCCTTTTGATAACGTGCTGCTGTAAAATGTAAATATGTAAAAAACACAAATTTATCTGATAGGTTATGTTGGTAAATAGTAAATAATAAAGTATATTAAAAAAGATACCATATCGAAAGTAATATTAAAATTAGATTTACTAAATGGATGGATGACAATAGTTGGGCGAAGAGAATACAGCCTTAAATTAATTAGTAAATATATGCCGACAATAAAAAAAATTACCTTGATCATTAAATAGTTTTATAGCCACGGTAAAATAACGCAGAGCAATCAGAAATATAAATAGTTTATGACTAAAATCGCAGTCAAATAAAAATTTTAATACGGCAGAGGCTGTAAATAATAATTCCGGGAATAATTTGGTGGGTATTCATAAATTAACGTTTGTACACACCCACAGAATTTAAATAAATATAAAACTATATGGTCGTTCGTACTGGCTTGGCTCCGGCCCCGGGCACCAATAAATAAACAACATGCGAGATACCCGCTTGGTGACATTGTAAATAAATATGTATAAATAATCGAAGTCCGTTAACACAATAGCTATGGAATTAGTATTTGCCTACCTGCCCATTATCGCTTAATTTATTACATCAAATCCCGCCCCGTTCCGATGCCACAGGAAAGGACGCAATCAAATCAGTATATGCTGCGGTAGTTGGTTAGTACCGTTTGAGTAGTAGTTAGAAACTTATCACAAGGAAGCAGATGCGAACACATACGTGATATAATAAATAAATAAACACCTACTGAATGTTCTTACAATAAGCACAATTTAGATTTTAAGTTGCGTTAATATACCAGCGTCTCTCAATAACTTGAATTTGATTGCTCAAAAACTATTTAAACATAGAAAACACTCAAACGTTAACAAGTAATAAGCTCCTTTAAAGGATCATTGTGCTCGATTATAATTGGTAAAATTCTTCACAACAAAAGAAACTCCGCTATTATACCAACTTTGCAATTTTTCCCAATAATTTATACTTATGGGTATAAACGTAACTGCGCGGAAGAATAAATAATCAAAATGGACCTGTAGGAGTTCCAAATAAATTGAGGAAAAATGCCACATTCACTTATTCAAATTAAACTTTATAGGTAGAGAATATGGTAGAAAGACATATTTATGGTAATTGAATGAATAAAATGTAACCTAAAGTTAAAATTGTTTTTTTTTCAATTCGAAAATGCTCGCGAGATATTTACTACTACTAATATATGTAAAATGCTTGCAGTAACTTGTCAGGTAAATCAGTTTACCCTGCTGACCTCCAACTAAGCTTCTTCGTCTTTAGCGTGAATACTTGAAAATGCATTCACAACATGGATGTTTTAGTGTTAAAAAATTTGTTTTTTTATAAAACATAGAAAAGTTGTTGTAAGATGTTATGGATAAATTTGTTATTTCTTCAATGACTGTACCTACCTCTTACAAGGGGAGACTCTATCATTACCGGACAGGTAATTTCGTTTAGCAATGGGATCGAATGTGTTAATGTGTCTACTTTAAAGTCGCAATTATGCGCGTCAGTCTAGTACGTGGCCATTTATTGAATTACAGTGAATAATAATAATGATGCAGTAGCTTTGAATGACGGCGCCCGCTCATTGTTTGAGATTCTTGCAGAGAATTATAATGATTCGACGCACCTTGGTGGTTAACTACAATAATCAGGACGATAACTGAGCAATTCTTGTCATTTAACTAATGTATCCTTTGGGAAATTGTGCTAATTTGTTTTCATTCAACACACTTTTCAATGCTGTAAAAACTTGTTGATCAAAAGCTTTTCTACATCCTAAACAATTGCTTTAATAGTTTATAAAATGTGCTTCATTTTCAGTAGTTATTATCAATTAAACTGATCTCTTAAAATACTAACGAAAAAATAGGTAGATCTCATTAGATTCGCCTGCAATCAAAATTATTCTTATTTAGCTAACGAATTTGTCAAAGTTTATCGCTTAACAATTTAAATTGTAATCTGCAGAACGATTATTACCTCAACTGTAATCGACTTCCAGCGATCTGAAGTGGTTGGAAAACATAATGCATCCATTGTGTATGTGCATATATATTTTACAAACGATTACTCATTTAGCGCTCTACAGTTTAGAGAAACAGTGGGAGTAGTTGACAGACACACAATGATAGTCGTTTACACCGCGCACTCATTGACACCAGTTACGTTCTGGGATTATAAGATCAAGCACCTTAGAAAAAGGTCAACTCTCTATATATGTACATTCATTCTTCTGAACATGAAGATACAATGTTGAAACTCAATATCCAAACCATTTCTATTCACTGCCTAATTTTTCATTGAGACATTTGAACGTAACGGTATGCACTGGTTTTGGTATCAAATTTAATGAATTAAAGTGCGAATTATATAAAGGTGTTACTGTAATGAGATCCTTTTTCTGTAAATATCAAACTTAACATATTCATTACAGGAAACAAAACTTGTTTTATTCAAGAAGACAACAAAAAATTTACGTAAGTGAAATTTTGTTTAATTTTTAATCGTAGTTGAAAGTTCGATCAGATACAGAAATTGTTTGATAACCTACCGTGATGTCTGAAAGAATTGAAATTGCATGGGCGCCTTCAGAGGACAAAGTCAGAACATGCAAAGCTTTAAACTGGTGCCCATTGTACAGGAAGATTCACTTACGTTTAATTCATGTTTCACGGTGGTCCTTCCAGCAGATAGAAGGCGGTACCATCCTGACCAAAGTAATCGATTGATTCGCCGAATTTTCAATTTACCATGTTAGCAACATCATTTTTCTCAGTCGTTTCTTTGCAAACTACATATAAATTGTTTCGATCAAAATTATATCAAAATTAAGATATGGTTGACATTGACAGGTTCATCGACTTTTTTAAATAAAATTGTAGCATAAACATCTGAGCTGAAGAAATTTTAAATTTTAAAAATTGGGAACTCAGCCAAACATAAAGTTAATCGGTTTTTAAAAGGAACAAGGAAAACTCATTTATTTAAAATTACAATAGGAATCAACTACCGATACCTGTAATTTGGATGTGTAAGATCGAGAAAATGAAAACAAATAAAACGCGAAATAAACAATAACGCAAAAGATAGCTTATCAAAAGAAACAAACTGTATTGTACCAGTAAATGTATCAGATTCAGCGAACTAATTTTTTATCGCTTGATACATATTGACTATTGTTCATCGGAAAAAAAGGTATGAACAGCTGTAACACGGTTTGTAAAAGAAGAAATATCGAAAATCCAATTCTGATAATTTGACTAATGCAAGTACATCGAAATGCTGTCTGTTCCTGTCAAGAGTGCATTGAATATGCGGAATAAGACCAGATAACGTCTCACTTGATCTGTTCGACCGTGAATCCGACCAAATAAATATCAGCTCCGCCGGCATAAACACAACGCGTACTTATTCGTGGCCCACCGGTCGATATGTACAAGACAATTGGTTGACCACTGCATTAACTCATTCGGAAGTATTTATTAGCAGCATCGAGATTCACCAAGGAATTCTATTTTGCACGAACCAAAGGCCGAATCCCAATGAATCAATTGAATTAAAATATGCACCTATGAATCTACAAGTCTTTTGTAAATATGTTCGTCGATTGTTTAGCGTAACAAGTTTTTTATTTACATTCTGTAACGGTTAATTTTAAGTACCCGCATTTAAAAGCTCAATTATATTGCGTGTACCAACATTTTAACTTACGAAATTGGGATTGACGTTATTTGTTTTTATATTTTAATTAACTGTTTACTTTTACTATTTAACGGTTTCATAGATGTAGGGAGATACAAGTAGAATATCTTTTTTTGTACTATAATAGTATATAATTACTTATTTCCGTTTCTGTTATTGTTTCAATTTGCACCGTTCTACTTTTTACCTCATTATATCTGCGCATATCGTCAGCACCAATACATGTCTAATAAAACACATCGAATTTTGAAAGTTTTAATACATTGCACAACTGCAAAAATCCAAAACTAGATAATAAGTCCTGGTCATTCAGTCTCACAGTTTTTATTTTTCTTATTTTCGGACCAAATTAGATAATTGAATATCCCCTAGTCAGATAGCAGGTTTTTTAGTATTTAAAGATGAAAATAAACGTTTACATAGTGTATCAATTTTTATTCGATTCTTCTCCTGCCAGGTATAATAAATTGCATAGTTAGTTATAATTCCATTTAAAACTTACTGACATGTTCATTTTTCAAAAGTTTTACTTTAATTAACTACACTACAAAATGTCCAACTACTGTACAATAAAGAAAGATAGTCAAATTGAATGTTTTTTTGCTACATAATACATAATGGTAATCTCTATTTCGAGAATTCACTTGAATTTTTGAGTTTTTTTGTTTTTATAGCGTTGTGGTATAATAATAACTTCTATTGGCAAATTACCTTAAATTGAGAATTTAAGTTTATTTGGAAAAGACCATAAATATTCAAAATGTGCAAAACAAATATTCCAAATATATTTGCGTACTTGTTTTACAATCTTTGGATATTTTAAATAAGATGTCATATAGTTAGATTAATAAAATTATCATCATCATTCTTTAGGGCTTGCCTCACCCTTCGACTTAGGAGGCTTTCCTCCTTTCAGCCGTTTCCACTGCTGGTACGAGATAGTGTTCGGAGTGTGTTGTGTTTGTTAGGGTGTTGTGATGTTTTTTAAGTGAATGGTTAATTTTGTTTTTGTTTTATGTTTTTTTTTGTTTTTTTTTTTAAATTTTGTTTGGTATATTTAACCTTCACTTAAGTGTGCGTGAGTGTGTGTGCCTTTTATGTGGGTGTGTGCTGTTGTTGTTTTTAGTCAGTGGTTTCATCATCTTAGGTTGAGGGAAAGGGATTCCAGGAAATTAAGGATGACGTCTGGGGGGTCAGGGGATTTTCAAGGAGTCCAAGTCCAAGGAGTTCGTCTGCGTTCAGTCCAGTTTTCGAAGGGGAGTCTGGTGAAAATGTCATTCGAGGGGTGGAGCCGGGGGAGGTAGAGGCATGTTCGAAGAATGCGTCTTTCACAACTGAGAATTTT
>JAUIMW010001159.1:0-13466 GCA_033557785.1 Enochrus cinctus
TTTTGGTTTTTTGAATATCTTACAACTTTCCATTAATGAAATAGAATTCAAAATAATAAAAAAAGACCACCCGGGGGCCTGGGGGACATGGAATGTCTTCCAGGTATTCTGCAAACTACGCTCGCCTTATTAATTTACCATACTTGAAGACATTAAGTGTGTTATCAGGATATTTGACCACAATCAGGAGTGAGTAGAGAGCAGTACACATGGAGGGCATTCCATGTCCCCCAGACCCCCTGGTGGTCCTTCTTGTATTATTATAATTTAGTAAACATTTGTATGTTGTATAAGAGTAAAAAGAGTAATAGAAGAACTACTTGGAGGTCTGGGGGACATGGAATGTCCTCCAGGTGTACTGCTCTCTACGCACTCCTAATTAAGGTAGGACCTCGACTGTGAGAAGTTAATCAAAGAAAGAAGGAAAAGCATAAAATAAATGATGAGAAATTCCTCTTAGCTTCAACAATATTAAAAAAAATTTCTTTCTTTCATGTTGTTTCTGTTTTACTTGAACAAAGGGATGTTTACTAGTTTTTCCAAATAAAAGAAAGACCACCAGGGGGTTTGGGGGATATGGAATGTCCTCCAGGTACACTGCTATTAATGTACTCTTATCTTCCCTTCCTTAGTTCTCTTGGTTACTAATTGCGTTGTATTATCGAGCAATTGAACTTAAACAGAATCAAACAAACAAAAGCATTGAAGAGTACGTTGATGGCAGTACACCTGGAGGCCTTTCCATGTCCCCCAGACCCCCTAATGACCCTTCTTTTAGTTTTCTACTGGAAAAACCAGTGAACATCCGTTTGTTGAAATAGAATAAAAACAACATGAATGGAGGACACCAGGGAGTCTGGGGGACATGGAATGCCCTTCAGGTACTCAGCAGCTTACGTTCTTCTTAACGACGAGTTAAACCTACACAAACGAGTGTTATCACGATTTTAATAATCAATAAGAAGAGTGTAGGTTATGTGGCACCTGGAGGACATTCCATGTCCCCCAGAGTCCCTGGTGGCCCTTCTTTTATTTTGGAAAAATCACTAAACATTCCTTTGTTGAAGTAGACTAAAAAGAACATGAAAGGAGGAAGTATGTTGATGACAGTGTACCTGGAGGACATTCGATAAATGAAATAGAATTCAAAATAACAAAAAATGTCTCTAAATACTGCAAATGTCAAACAGTTTTTCAATACAAATGTCAAAAATGTTTACGAAACTTTCATAAAATTGACAATAAAATGAAATTAATAATCCTTAATGACTCCGAAAAGGCGACTGATTACTGTGCTAACCTGGTAGCAAAGAAAATATTGGAGTTCAAACCAAGTGCTTCGAAACCTTTGGTTCTAGGTCTTCCATCGGGGAAGTCCACCGAAGCTTTTTACAAATCCTTGGTGAGGATGTCGAAAAAGAAGAACGTCTCCTACCAGCACGTGATAACTTTTTCTATGGTGTCTTTCGTTGGGCTTGAAGCTGGGGACGAAGCGAGTGTCCAATCGTTCATGTGGAAGAACTTCTTCAAGCACATAGACATAGACCCCATGAACGTCCACATCCTCAACGGAAAGTCCCACGATTTGAGGCTAGAGTGCGAAAGATACGAGAAGAAGATCGAACAAATTGGACCAATCCACCTCTTCGTTTCCGACATCCACCCCGAAGGCTACGTGGGCTTCAACGAACCAGGAAGGAACCTAAACGCCCACACAAGAATAAAACAACTACCAGCAAAGAGCAAATTTTACATGCAGAAGTATTTTGGAGACATTGAGGATGTTCCAAAACTGGCTCTGACTCTTGGAATCAACTCAATACTATCATCCAGAGAAATGGTCTTTTTTGTGACTGGCAGCGAGAGAGCTATGTCTCTGAAGATCGCTTTGGAGGGTGGCCTCAGCGAAATCTGCACTTTTTCCTTGTTCCAACAACATCCCAACATTACCATCATTTGCGATTATGATGCTAGCATGGAGTTGAAAATGAAGACTATTCATTATTACAGAGACCCTAAGACGAGTGGAGCACATTGTTAAATTACATAGTCGAGTTTCGATCAGCTTATTTGGTTAAATCGCGCACCCCCCAGCGAAGATAAGGATGGAAAAAAAAACAAATGAACGTTTGAATTTTTCTGTCGTTAAAGATAACATAGGCATGTTAAGTATCAAACAATGAGTCTTAACGCAAGGAATCACGTAATTAACAAATTAGCTATATAGGCTCTCCCACAAAAAATAAAATGAAAAAAAAAATTTTTTTTTATTATATGTTCATTTTCATTTTAAGCCACTGATTCCCAAACATTTCTTTCGTCGAAATTGGAGTACTACATGAAAAGTTACACACAAAAAACTTTTTTTGTTATTTTAAATTCTACTTCTTTAATGGAATGTTGTAAGATATTTAAGAAAAAGCAAAAAAGGCATCACCAGGGGGTCTGGGTAACATGGAATGTCCTCCAGGTACCACATAATCTACACTCTTCTTGCTGGTAATTAAAAATCGTGATGTACACTCGTATGTTAAGGTTTTACTCGTCATTAAGAAGAACGTAGGCTGTTGAGTACGTGGAGGACATTCCATGTCCCCCAGACCCCCTGGTGACCCTTCTTTTATTTGGAACTATTAGTAAACATCCCTTTGTTGAAGAAGAATAAAAACAACATAAAAGGAGGACACTAGGAGGTTTGGGGGACATGGAATGTCTACGCTTAGTAGCAATGTACTCTCATCTACACTCAATCAAGAGTACGTAGATAGCAGTGCATCTGGAGGACATTCTATGTCCCCAGACCCCCTTTGTTCAATTACAACAAAAACAACATGAAAGAAGGAATTCAGGGTGTCCGGGGGACATGGAATTTTTTTGAATATTGTTGAAGTTGAGAAGGATTTCTCATCATTTCTTCTATGCTTTTACTTCTTTCTTTGATAAGCTTGTCAGAGTCGAGGTCTCACCGTGAAGCAAGTGGATTTTTGTAATTATGAGATTTTTGTAATTATGAGATTTTTGCATGTGTCTCTTTGTTCTTAGTTGCCTATTCTAGTGAACCATTGTTCATCAATGTCCAGTTGTTGTTCATTGCACATTGTTGTATTATCTATACCTTTCTGTTAAGAGTTTCTGATAGAACTCCAAGCATGATGATGTGCATTAAAATCTGAATTATGTAATTGTGCATCCTTTCCAAGGCATTGATGTCCATTACGTTATTAGGAGGGTTGTACAGCAATACGATACATAAGTTTTCTATTTAAAGTTAAACTTTATTATTTTTTCTGGTTGTAGTTTAGTTTCCGATATTTCCATGATTTCTGTGTTTTTTTTTTCTTTTTCATAAAATTGATTGTTACTGTGCTTTTGTTGGTTATTCCATTTATATTTATTCCATAGATTTTAATATCCATGAAGGTCATTTTATATTAGATATTTACATGGAATGTCCTCCAGGTACCCTGCTATCAACGTATCCTACTTACACTTCCTACCTTCTCTTGGTTACTAATTATCCTCTTATTATCAAGCGATTAAACTTAAATACAAACAAATAAAAGAATTAAAGAGATCTTGAAATATCAATCAAGAGTACGTAGATAGCAATGCACCTGGAGGACATTCCATGTCCCCCAGACCCCCTGGTGTCTTTCTTTCATGTAGTCTTTGTTCTACTTGAACAAAGGGATGTTTACTGTTTTTTTTTCAACTAAAAGAAGGGCCACCAGGGCGTCTGGGAAACATGGAATGTCCTCCAAGTACCACATAATTTACACTCTTCTTACTAGTAATTAAAAACCGTAATAACACTCGTATGTGTAGGTTTTACTCCTCATTAAGAAGAACGTAAGCTGTTGAGTACCTGGAGGACATTCCATGTCCCCCAGACTTCCTGGTGGACCTTCTTTAATTTTTTAAAAACAGTAAACATCACTTTGTTAAAGTAGAATAAAAATAACAAATAACAATAACGTAGGTTGCAGAGTACCTAGAGGACATTCCATGTCCCCCCGACCCCTTGGTGTCTTTCTTTTTCATATTATTTTTATGCTACTTCAATAAAGGGATGTTAACTTGTTTTTCTAACTAAAAGAAAGCCGCCAGGGGGTCTGGGGGACATGGAATGTCCTCCAGGTGCACTGTCATGTAGTTGTGCATCCTTTCCAAGGCATTGATGTTCATTACGTTATTGGGAGGGTTGTATAACAATAAAGTTAAAGTTTTATTATCACTGTGCTTTTGTTGGTTATTCTATTTATATTTATTCCATAGATTTTAATATTCATGAAGGTCATTATATATTAGATATTAACATGGAATGTCATCCAGGTTCACTGCTATCAACGTACTCCTGGTTGATGTTTAAAGATCTCTTTGATACATTTATTTGTTTGAGTTTACTTAATAAGAAGATAATTAGTAATTAAAAAAAGTTACGAAGTGTAGATGAGAGTACATTGATATCAAACAGGAGTACATTGATAGCAGTGCACCTGGAGGACATTCCATGTCCCTCAGACCCCCTGGCGTCCCCTGACTATCATTAATTATATAAACAGTATTAAAGAGATCTCCTCCAGGTGCACTGCCATCAGCGTACTCTTGTTTGTTTGAGTCTGTTTAAGTTTAATTGCTCGATTAGTAACCAAGAGAACAAAGGAAGTACAGATAAGAGTACATTAATAGTAGTGCACCTGGAGGACATTCCATGTAGTGTTCCTTCTATTATTATTATAATTCAATAAACATTCGCACGTTGTATAAGAGTAAAAAACAGGGTAATAGAAGGACTACCTGGGGGTCTCGGGGACATGGAATGTCCTTCAGGTGCACTGCTCTCTACGCACTCCTTATTGTGTCCAAATATCCTGATAACACACTTAATGTCTTCACGTTTGATGAATTAATAAGGCGAGCGTAGTTTGCAGAATACCTGGAGGACTTTCCATGTTTCCCAGGGGGTCTGGTCCTTTTTTGTTATTTTGAATTCTATTTCATTAATGAAATGTTGTTAGATATTAAAAAAAAACAAAAAAAGGACCATGGGGAACATGGAATGTTTTCCAGGTTCACTGCTATTAATGTACTCTTATCTACACTTGCTTGGTTGTCTTGGTTACTAATTACAGACGCAAACTACCAAAAGCATTAAATAATACGTTGATGGCAGTGCACCTGGAGGACATTCCATATCCCCCAGACCCCCTGGTGACCTTTTTTCTTGTTGTTATTATTCTACTTCAAAAAGAGGATGCTTACTAATTTTTTCAAATAAAAGAAGGACCACCAAGGGATCTGGGGATCATTGAATGTCCCCCAGGTGCCACATAACCTACACTCTTCTTATTGGTCATTAAAAATCGTGATAACACTCGTATGTGTAGGTTTAACTCGTCGTTAAGAAAAGTGTAGGCTGCTGAGTACCTGGAGGACATTCCATGTCCCCCAGACCCCCTGGTGGCCCTTCTTTTAGTCAAAAATCAGTAAACATCCCTTTGTTTAAATAGAGTAAAAACAACACGAAAGAAGGATACCAGGAGGTCTGAGAGACATAGAATGTCTTCCAGGTACCACATAATCTACACTCTTCTTGCAGGTAATTAAAAATCGTAATTACACTCGTATGTGTAGGTTTAATTCGTCGTTAAGAAGAACGTAGGCTGGTGAGTACCTGGAGGGCATTCCATTTCCCCCAAACCTCCTTGTGGCCCTTCTTTTAGTTGGAAAAACCAGCTAACATCTCTTTGTTGAAGTAAAATAAAAACAACATGAAAGAGGGGGGTCTGAGGAACATGGAATGTCCTCCAGGTGCACTGGAAGTACGTTGATGGCAGTGCACCTGGAGGACATTCCATGTCCTCCAAACTTCCTGATGTCCTTCTTTCATGTTCAATGTATTCTTGCTTGGTAGCAATGTACTCTTACTTACACTTCTAATCTTCTTTTGATGACTAATTATCTTCTTATTAAGTGAACTCAAACAAATAAAAGTATTAAAGAGATCTGTAAATATCAATTAGGAGTACGTTGATAGCTGTGCAAACTGGTGTCCTTCTTTCTTATTGTTTTTGTTCTACTTGAACAAAGGAATGTTTACTGATCTTTCCAGCTAAAAGAAGGGTCACCAGGGGATCTGGGGGACATGGAATATCCTCTAGGTGCACTGCTATCAATTTACTCCTGTTTGCAAACAAATAAAAGTTTTAAAGAGATCTTTAAACATCAATCAGGAGCACGTTGATGGTGGTACACCTGGAGGACATTCCATGTCCCCCAGACCCCTGATGTCCTTCTTTCATATTGTTTTTGTTCTACTTCAAAAAAGGGATGTTTGCTGATTTTAAACAATGCAAAAAAGAACTACCAGGGGGTCTGGGGGAGATGGAATGTCCTCCAGGTGCTCGGCATTCTACGTTTTTCTTACTGATTGGGAACATTTATAATAATGAAGAGTTATCATTGTTTAAAAACAATATCTACAACTATGTAGATAAATTTTCTCAATCGATGAATAGAACATAGAAAACCGAATACTTGGAGGACATTCCATGTCCCCCAGACCCTCTGGTGATCTTTCTTGATGCTGTTTTTATCCTATTTTGATACAAGGATGTTTACTGATTTTTTCAATAATAAAAGAAGAACCACCAGGGAATTAATACATTTATTGATTTGAGTTTACTTAATAAGAAGGTAATTATTCATCAAAAGAAGATACAAAGTGTAGATATGAGCACATTGATACCAAACAGGAGTGCATTGATAGCAGGGCACCTGGAGGACATTCCATGTCCTTCAAATCCCCTGGTGGTCCTTCTTTTATTTGGAAGAATCAATAAACATCCCTTTGTTGAAGTAGAATTAAAACAACATGAAAGAAGGACACTAGGGGGTCTGGGGGTCATGGAATGTCCTCCACCAGCCTACATTCTTCTTAACGATGAGTTAAACCTACACAAACGATTTTTAGTAACCAAAAAGAAGAGTGTAAGTTATGTGGCACCTGGAGAACATTCCATAAACCTCTGACCCCCTGGTGGTCCCTATTTTGTTTTTTTTTAATATCTTACAACATTCCATTAATGAAATAGAATAAAAAATAATAAAAAAAAGTTTTTTGACTGTAACTTTTCTTGTAGTACTCCAATTTCGACGAAAAAACGTTTGGGATTCAGTGGCTTACTGCTCACTGCTATTAATGTGCTCTTATCTACACGTCCTGAGTTTTCTTGATTACTAATTACCTTCTATTATCGAGCAATTAAACTTAAACAAACTCAAACAAACAAAAATATTAAAGAGTACGTTGATCGCAGTGCACCTGGAGGACATTCCATGTTCCTGAGACCCCCTGGTGCTCTTCTTTTTCATGTTGTGTTTATTCTACTTCAACAAAGAGATGTTAACTGTTTTTTTAAAATGAAAGAATGTCCACCAGGGAGTCTGGGGGACATGGAATGTCCTCCAGGTACCACATAATCTTCACTTTTCTTGCTGGTAATTAAAAATCGTAATAACATTCGTATGTGTAGGTTTCGCACGTCATTAAAAAAAACGTAGGCTGCTGAGTACCTGAAGGGCATTCCATGTCCCCCAGACTGGTGGACCTTTCATTTTTAAAAAAACAGTAAACATCACTTTGTTGAATTAGAATTAAAATAACACGGAGAAAGATACCAGGGGGTCTGGAGGGCATGGAATGTCCTCCAGGTATACTGCTATTAATGTATTCTTATCTACACTTCCCTAGTTCTCTTGGTTACTAATTACCTTTTTTTATCGAGCAATTAAACTCAACAGACTCAATCAAACAAAAGTATTAAAGTGTATGTTGATGGCAGTGCACCTGGAGGACATTCCATGTCCCCCAGGTCCCCTGGTGGTTCTTTTTTGCGTTGTTTAAAATCAGTAAACATCCCTTTATTGAAGTAGAACAGAAACAACATGAAAGGAGGACACCAGGAGGTCTGGGGGACATGGAATGTCCTCCAAATGCACTGCTATCAATGCACTCCTGCTTTTTTATCTTTTTTTAACTACTAATTATCTTCTTATTGAGTAAACTCAAACAAATAAATGTATTAAAGAGATCTTTATACATCAATCAGGAATACGTTGATGGCAGTGTACCTGGAGAATATTCCTTGTCTCTCAGACCCCCTGGTGTCCTTCATTCATGTTGTTTTTGTTCTACTTCAATACTACAACGGGATGTTTGCTGATTTTAAACAACACAAAAAAGAACCACCAGGGGGTCTGGGGGACATGGAATGTCCTCCAGGTGCACTGTTATCAATGTGCTCCTGCTTGGTATCCATGTACACTTATCTGCTCTTCGTATCTTCTTTTGACTACTAATTATCTTTTTATTAAGTAAAATCAAACAAATAAATGTATTAAAGAGATCTTTAAATATCAATCAAGAGAGTACGTCGATAGTAGTGCACCTGGAGGACATTCCATGTCCCCCGGACCCCCTGGTGTCTTTCTCTTTCATGTTGTTCTTATTCTATTTCAACAAAGTGATATTTACTGTTTTTAAAAAATGAAAGTAGGTCCACCAGGGGGTCTGGGGGACATGGAATGTCCTCCAGGTACCACATAATATACACTCTTCTTAGTGGTAATTAAAAATCGTGATAACACTCGTATGTGTAAGTTTTACTCGTCATTAAGAAAAACGTAGGCTGCTGAGTACCTGGAGGGAATTCCATGTCCCCCAGACTTCCTGGTGGACCTACTTTCATTTTAAAAAACAGTAAAGATTCCTTTGTTGAAATAGAGTAAGAACAACATGAAAGAGAAAGATACCAGGGGGTCTGGGGAACATGGAATGTCCTCCAGGTGCACTGGAAGTACGTTCATGGCAGTGCACCTGGAGGACATTCCATGTCCTCTAGACTCCCTGGTGTCCTTCTTTCATGTTCAATGTATTCTTGCTTGGTAGCAATGTACTCCTACTTACACTTCGAATCTTCTTTTGATAACTAATTATCTTCTTATTAAGTAAACTCAAACAAATAAATGTTTAAATATCAATCAATCAATTTGAATATCAATCAAAACTACGTTGATGGCAGTGCACCTGGAGGACATTCCAAGTCCCCCAGGCTTCCTGGTGTCCTTCTTTTATGTTGTTTTTGTTCTACTTCAATAAAGGGATGTTTGCAGATTTTAAACAATGCAAAAAAGGACCACCAGGGAGACATGGAATGTCCTCCAAGTGCACTGCTATCAACGTACTCCAACTTGGTATCAATGTACTCCTATCTACATTTCATCTTTTGACTACTAATTATCTTCTTATTAAACAAACTTTAATAAATTACAGTATTAAAGAGATCTTTAAATTCTTCTTTTATTTGAAGTAGAATAAAAACAACATGATAAAAAGACACCAGGGGGTCTGGGAGACATGGAATGTCCCCTAAGTGCACTGCCATCAACGTACTCTTGTTTCTTTGTGTCTGTTTAAGTTTAATTGCTGGATTAGTAACCAAGAGAACTAAGGAAGTCTAGATAAGAGTACACAGCAGTGTATCTGCAGGATACTCCTGGTGGCCCTTCTTTTAGGGGAATTTACTTAATAAGAAGATAATTAGTCATTAAATGAAGATACGAAGTGTAGATGAGAGTACAAGCAGGAGTACATTGATAGCAGTGCACTTGAAGGACATTCCATGTTTCTCAGACTTTCTGGTGTCCTTCTTTCATGTTGTTTTTGTTCTACTTCAATAAAGGGATGTTTACTGACTTTAAACAACGCACAAAGGACCACCAGGGGGTTTGGTGGACATGGAATGTCCTCCAGGTGTACTCTTATCAATGCTTGGTATGCATGTAAACTTATCTATTCTTTCTATCTTCTTTTGACTACTAATTATCTTCTTATTAAGTAAACTCAAACAAATAAAAGTTTTAAGAGATCTTTAAATATTAATCTGGAGTACGTTGATAGCAGTGCACCTGGAGGACATTCCATGTCCCCCAGGTGGCCCTTCTTTTATTGACGTGAACACCAAGTGGCTGCATAGTCTTGGTTTGGAATTGGACATCTCTAAAACTTCAGCAGTTCTATTCAGGAAACCCAAAACGCGTACGAACTTTCCAACATTATACAAAAATCAAACAAATCGATTGGTTTGAAAGTGTTTGGTATTTGGGTGTGATTTTTAAAGTCAAAATGGATTGGTCCCAAAACTAGAACTTTTTAGATTAGATAGATTGGTCAGGTAATCCAAAATTCCAAGAGCTGACATCCTTAACAATATTAGGGATGGTATGGACAGTGTCTTGGTGGCAGGAGACCAAGATGGCAGACCTAGATGAACCATCAAAAGACCATTGCTTTAAATATGAGCACAGTGCAAAAAACTCAAATAAAATGTAAAAATTGCAACACTACATTCCACAAAAGTTGTACCAAACCTAAAGACACACCCAAAGAAGAAAATGTCTTTAGACTTTTTGAAGCAATTATTGGAGACCAAAGATGTAATAACTAGAGACAAGGAATCTTTAATTGCATCAAAGGATCTCATAATATCACTCATTCAAGAGAGTATTAAGGAACTTTTGGATTTGATACATTGGAATATAATATTAAGATCAATGATCTAGCAGCAAATGTGACAGTAGGATCAACCTATATGTTTGCTGACGATACTATTTTTTAAAATAAACTTTATCTTATCTTATTTATTTGAAACAAATGAAAAAAAAGCAAAAAGTATTAAAAAAAAGGGTTTGCAGTGAAATTTGTAGGCAAGAGTGCTAAAGGCTGCTTTGGGACTAATGAGAATATCTTCCAATGGAACCACCATGGTGATGGATGCAGTTCCTCCAATAGAAATTATAATTAACTTCCTATCTATTCATCTATAAGTTTCGTCTTCTTCATCTTGCAATTTAAAAAAAAAAAAACACGAAAGTAACCTTGACCCATGACGCACAATGTGCACCAGTGTTATATTTATTTTAAATCGTAACGAAAAAATGTCCTGACGAAGCACACGTTTGACCTTAATAGAAGTTTTACTTTAACTATATAACAGCACTATGGAGAAGTCAATCGTAGATTTATTGTAAATTCCTTGAGAAAGGTAAGTGGTTCTTCTAACTAATAAATTTGGTACAATACTATAATGTGGTTCCTTTCAGGAATTGCAAGAAAGATGATATTCAAATTGGTACTCTTATCCAGCTTCGCCTTAGCTGCTTACGCAGCAGTTGCTGATAAAGACTTCTGCAGGCCTTTAGAATGGACAGGAGGTAAGTTCGAGTGGCCTTGCGAAGCCACCAAGAAGATATACGTCAACTCGGGGAGGTTCATCAGCAAAAACGTTATTGGAACAAGAGCCCAGATCTACGGGGATGACGCCATCCTAGCTCTCCCCAGGTATAAGCCAGGAGTTCCAGTTACCCTCGCTAAGATCTCTTTGAAACAAACAGGGTGCGAATCCACCCTAACGCCTTTCCCCTGCTGGTCCCAGCAAGAAGAAGGCAACTGCGACTCTCTACAATCAGTCGTGGACATCTTCTTGGACTCCCAGGAGGTCCTCTGGGTCTTGGACGTGGGCGTCGTCAACACCCTAGGAAGCCCCATCAGAAGGTGTCCCCCGAAGGTCCAAGCCTTCTCCATGAAGACAGGAAAGCTCCTGAAAACTCTCGACTTGTCAGGCTTGGTAGCTCAAGCATCTCGCCTCCAGTACATCGTGGTTGAGTACTCAGCAGATGGAAAACCTTACGCTTACGTCAGCGACGCCGCCACAAGGTCTATCCTCGTCTTCGACGTCGCCGGAAACAAAGGCTACAGAGTCGTGTTGCCTAAAGCTGTCGTGTCAGGAGCCTCCAGGCGCGACGTCCTCTACACAGCGCTTGTCCAAAAAGGTTGCGGCAACAACTTCCTCATCTTCACCTACTTGTCTTCAGGGCACATCTTCTCCATAAGAACTGACTACTTACGAACTGGCTCCACCGCGGGTCGCATCGTGGACCTGGGCGTCAAACCACAAAAAATAGTCTTCCTGGGAACCGACTTGGGTTCCGCGATCTTCTTCAGGTATGAAGGACACCCTGAGGTTTACAGGTGGGACTCGAACAGCTGCTTCAAAAAGGACAACTTCAGCGTGGTTTACAAGTCTCCTGATTGTTTGCTGGCGACCCAAGCCATGGCAGACTTGAAGAGGCAGCGCATACGAGTCCTGGAGAGCAACTTCCCTGACTTCATTCAGAATACCGTTGGGTGCGGAGCTGTTCAGCAGATCAACGTGATGGCCGGGTGTTCTTAATTTGATTTTAAATAAAATTGTATATGTGTATTTTTCTTTTGTTTTCTTTGTATATTTGCACTTTTTTTCATTTTATAGCTTCTGGCTTATGCGAACGCACCCAAACTGTTCACATTATGATTCCTGGCATTAAAACGCGTTATTTGATACCCAACATGCCTATGTTATCTTTAACGGTAAAAAAGTTCCGTTATTCATTTGTTTTTTTAAGTTTTTGGGCCATAACTTCCCTTGGGATGCTCCAATTTCCACAAAACAAAAAGCGTTTGGTTCTGTGGGACAAGTTGAATCTAATCAAGTAACGAAAATACATTTTTTCATTTTATTCATCCTAAATTTCATTACAGTATTGTACAGTCAAGTCCAATAAAATTTAACCACGTATGTAAGAGAGTTATATTCTTGAATTTAACTTTAAAAAGTATTCTTTTATTATATTAAATTCTTCTTGTGTCCCATTTTAAAGAGTTGGTTAAATGGATACTAAGGAACGTCACAGCTGCTATGAAGTCTTCTTCCATTAATTTATTTATTTTTTCAATAGTATTACGGGCACTAGTTAGATCAAGAACACTAAGAAGGGTCACAGAACAACCATAACCCGGCATAAGTCCCAAATGATCCTTAGGTAAGATTTCATTTACATTTTTTCTCATGTGACCCCTGTAGCACTCCTTTCATGCCATGAAACCTTTTGAACTAGTTCTCTAGTAGACTGTATACACAACCTTGAAGTTCATATCTCTTGACTTTTTCTGATTTTATTCTTTGTATGGGGAGCTTATAAAACTAATTTGTTAATTTTTTTTAACAAAAAGCATTTGGTTCTGTGGGACAAGATGAATCTAATCAAGGATTATCAGATGTGACTGTGCCAGTACCGTTGAAAACTCCAGGATTACTGAAGACATTACAAATTCTGTAGATTCACTATGGAATTAATTGATGACAGCCGAAAATTCTAAAGACACTACATCCTCTGTAGGGTCAACAGCGAGAGCTAGTATCACAATCACTGAATTATCTGATGTTACTGACACCACTGCACCTGAAGATTCTAGAACATCTGGAATCACTACAACCTCTGTAGTGTCTGCTGAATACATTACATGCTCTGTACTGTCTACAACGACATCTGATGCTACAACCACTAAATTATCTGATATAACTGAT
>JAUIMW010001160.1:0-13463 GCA_033557785.1 Enochrus cinctus
CATGCAATGCGTGTTTTACCTCGGCTGGCAAAATTTCAGATATCTTGTCACATGTTAATGTACGAACAGTTGCGGATTCACAATGTTTAATGTTCCTAATTTTTCTAAAAATAAATAGAAATTTTTATAAAGGCAATAAGAAGAAATTTGTATGGTATTTACAGAAATAATTTATTGCAACCCATTTAGTAAACTTCAGCAAATATTTCTATAAACTCCACCATTATATGCATAGATAAATCAAATAACTAAAACTTAATTTTTTTAATTTTCAGAATAGTTGGACAGATGCTCTAACATCGAAACTGCACATTTCAAATGCCAAAGTGTCGGACACTGGCAATTATTCTTGTGTCCCTACAATTGCAGCCCCAACAAGTGTCAACGTACACGTACATATAAACGGTAGGTATCCATTGATTTAGATTAATATACATATGAAATTATACGATGATATTCCTAATAATTGTACTCTTAGCAAAGGCATTTCTAATTATTGTTTGTCCAAATGATCTAAATTTCGTGGATTGCACATTTGCTATTAAAATATGGTGTTGATACTAACTATATTATCAATTAAAAATGTTTACGTTTGAATGGTCAGACACTACTTCGTTCAGTATTTACCTTCTCAAAAAAAAAAATTAGTAATTTTTTTTATTGGCTGTATTACCTATTAATTCTCTAGGGACCATAATTTTGTTCTTCATGCAAAAATTACTGTTAATTAATTAAAAGGACAGATTTTATTTTTTCATGTAAAATATTGCTTCCTATCGGCATCCAGGAATTAGAACGTTAATTACATTATGAAAGCATCCCTAGTAAACCATAATTAATTAAAATAAAGTCAATTTGTCATATTTTTATAACTATTTAACAATTTTTTTTTTTTTTTAGGAGAGCACCCAGCGGCCATGCAGCACGGAAACAAGAACACCGCACCGCTCTCTTTATCACTCCACTGCACCCTTGTATATAGCATCTTTGTCTTCATAATAAAACACATCAGATGAAACTTCTTGTAAAAAAAGAAAATTGTTTTTCATTTTAATAAAACCTTAATTCTCAACCTATCCATTATTCCTAACTATGTAATTAAGGTCAGCTATACAAATAGTAACAAAACACAAAGAGTTTATTTAATAAATTTATTACGAGTTAAAAAATACAAGAGAATAGGGAAAACAATTTTAATAATTAACAGAAAATATATTATTTTATTAATAATATTATAAACAAGCGTAAATTTATCAATAATTACGTAATACATATTTTTATTTATTATTTATACTTAAATATCTATATATAATATTTATAATTAATTATAGTAAAATACAAATACTTTACAGATTTTTACATGGAACTTACATAGTATAAAAACTACACATTTTATCATTACAGGAATGTCTTGGATTATTTACATTTAAATACTTATAACTCGGTAACGAAATATCACCCATTGCTTTGTCCACATGTGTCTGTCAGAGAGAATCTGGTCTTATCAAAGGATCCTCTTTGTCCACAGGAGGCGGAGCACTCGCCATTTTGGTTGAACTAGGTCCTTGAGTCAGATATCCTGCAGATGTTGGAGTTCCAGCTGTGAAAAAAAACATTTTAATTTCATTTCCAAAATATACACATACACAATATACCTGTCAAATATCCAGCAATTGGAGTATTAGATATGAACAAGTCATGCCTCTGATCTTTGTAATCAGCCCAAATGGAACTCTTTTCTAATATTGCGCTCACTTTGTCTCCATACATTAGACTTTTACTCATCGATTTGAGAGCTTTGACAATTTGAGCCTTGGTTTTTGCGGGATTATCAGGAACTTCTAAGCGGCCTTCTAATAATTCTAATAGGAATGGTACCATGTCTACGTCGAGAGCTTGTTTGACTAATTGATCTTGATTTGATGAAAATATCCTGTTGAGAGCTTCACATGCCACTGCTACCATATCTTTTCTCACTTGCATGGCCTGTTTCAACGGGTACATACATTCTGTTTGGGATATTGCAGTTACACATATCTAAAAACATTTTAAATTATAGGTTACAGTTAAACCGAAATTTAAATTTGATTTATTTATTTATGGCAACTAAAATTGTAATTTGAATTCTTAAGAAATAACTTCATTAGGTGGAGATTCAATTTGAATGTTAAGAGTGAGAAACTCATCAATTAGACAAGATACAGTATAAAACCTTAAGTTAGAAGTCTCCCAGAAGTTTTAATGGATACTATTTTGCTGGGTAACTTATCAATCATCAATTATTTGCAAATATTAAAAAAAAAAACACTTACTGTACTATAAGAAAGAGCATTTAAAATTTGAATAGCAGCTTTTGGAACAGCAATTTGTCTAATGTTGGAACCCATCTGTCGACATAATCTTGGTATGTGGCCCATCGACGGTATCAGATCCAAAAGATTTTGCTGCGCTTGAAGCAGGAGACACAGTGCTGTTGTTGCCATTTCCAGCTTTTCCATCTGTAAAAATTAATAGAACCATCAAATTTCTAAATATTATTTACATGAAAAGCCCTGCTTACATTCATCTTGTCTTTAGACATCAAACCCAAAGTGGTTTCCAACAATTCCGACAAGAATTCTTTAGGTTTCCTTAAAGTCCATGCAGGGTTTGATATAAATATTCTTAGATACACTCCTCCAACCACAAATTCATTAGGTGTCGCCACATTTGTTAAACCATTCGTATCCGGCATCTTCCATAACGTCGTTGGATTTTGAGCTTGAACGGATTGGTGTCTAAAATGTTTATGAAAAATTTTCAATGAATCAACAAAAACACAATACACTTACTCTCGTCTGAGTCTTGCCACAGTAGAACAAACTCTGTCTTTAGAATCTTGATCCCAAATTAATTCCGGATGTTCATGAACGGTCTCAAACATACTAACCGATGTTTGAGCACTGTCTCTCATCGCATCAGCAAAAATAGGAGGTAGAAACATACCTAAAGCTAATCTCACTTTCGGTCCCACCAATTTGTCCGCACACATTCTGGCAAGCAATTCGGCACACGTTTCTCTAGTTTGAGGATTAGTAGAATTGCAAAACAAGTCCAATAAATAAATCACAGCACCCTTATTCAAAGCTTCTTTCACTATTTTAGTTGTCGACATCAAAGCATATAAAGTGTCCAAAATAAGAGGTTGAGAGTCTTGGATACTATACAAGAGTAACAGAAGATGTCCCAAGACTTCACTTGTAGCTATATCGTTTACACAATCATTATTCCTTGTTACTAATGAAATAACACTTAAGGCTCCTTTCTGTATTGCTGTATGGGTGATGCTTAAGAGATTAAACAGTAACGTAAACCAACCAATGCACACAGTTTCAACACCGGCATTATTTTTTATTATATTAGACAGTGCCTCTAGACACATTAATGAATGTTTGATACGATCCTCTATTGTTACAGATAAAGCTATATTCATTAAATCTCTTAAGTGTTCATATTGCTCCGATAAAAATTTTATTAGTTCTTGCGCAAAGTTTTTAGGATTTTCTATAGGGTATGTTGGTTGTTCATTATAAATTCTAATAAATATACCAGCGATTTTAAGCTCTCCCTTATGAGCCGAATAAATATAGTTTGTATCAATGGAAGGATCAGTATCATCTCTAGCCTGCCTTCTTGTTTCTAAAAAGTCTACTAACTCGGCTCTTGTTCCATTATCCCAAACTAAATATGGTGTCTCGCAATTGCTATTCAGAGTTTTCAATATCTGCAAATGATAAATTAGACATAAATGTTAAAAAAATTTGGTGATGATAAAATTTTAAAGTTGTAAGTGGATACCTCTTCCGGTTTTTCTCCTGACAACTGATTGGCCAAGTAAGGGGTCAACAAAGTTTCTAAAATAGATCTTGTTACATTATTAAGGGGAATATTAGCCTCTTCTTTTGAATAGCCTCCTAATCTTGCACAAGCTTTAACACATTCTTTAGCAAGCCGATTGCTAATCTCTTGTTGATTAGCATCTTCCGATCTTTCCACGCCTCCTTCATCTAGCGTAAAGTCATAATTAAACATAAAGAGCAGTAAATGCCAAAGTGCTCCAGACTTAAGTAACTGAAGTTGCAAAATAGAATCAGCAGCTAATGCACTTACACATTGTGTAGCCACGGAACATAGTTTTGTTAAGTGCTTAAAATATAAAATGCGACAGAGATCTTTAATTAATTGTGGAAGTTCTATTATTCTCTCTCTACAAGCTACAAACTGGGCTGCAACACTGTAACACCTTGTTATGTGTTCGCATACTTGTACGCAGGTCTCTGAAGACTTTGAGGAATTGTTCAAAACATTAACACATCTTGTGTAAGCATCTAAAAGAACTTCTAATCCATTTTCTCTTCGCAGTTCTTCTGCATTTAAAGCTGAACAGTGCACTGTATGATATGCAAGTTCACTGGCTGCTGATAACAGCGGTGCACTTTTTGAAAATAGCTGTTCATCTTTTGTTTCAATTTCTATTGTTTTGATTAGTTGAGGATATCCAGCATATTTATAAGGTTGCAATTCTGAAAAGTAAATTACAAATTTTCATATTAATTTTTGCCTTTTTTTTGCTAACGATATGATTAATAGACTTAGAGATTTTTCTATATATATATATATACATATATATATATTAAGTTTCCTTAGAAATATATACCATACTAAAGGTGACAATAAGAAAAGCGTAATATATATTCTAAGTTTGAGTCCAAAAATGTATGAAGAGAATCTGGACTAAATTTGAACTAGAAAAGGTGAAGAAGAGCTCATCAATTTTAGATGGATTAATTACTCTAGATGAAAAAACAAACAATATTACTTAAAGAATTGATTAAGCTCCCACAAAATCCACTTTGAAATTGGGCACATATGATCAAATTTTAGTATCCATAGCCGAATAATTCAGAAAGAAGAACCTTGGCACTACACTTCTTTATAACCTTGAGAATTCTAATGATAATATAATATAACACATTGTACAATATTTGCGAAGTAATATAACGTACGTCTACACATTTGTAAGTTTACTGCAGGTTAACATATAGACCACGAAGAAAATATAAAGGGAAACATAGAACATTACGAGAGAAGAGAGAATAAATAAGAAAAATAAGTAAAAAAGTACTTACCTTCAGAATATCGATGGAATAAAATACTTTGAGTTCGTAAAACCAATACAATATTATGTGGATTAGGCCCATCAGTAGTCCAACTACTTCTACTACACAAGAAATCGTAGGCTTGATTGACTTGTTCAAATCGTTCCTAACAAGAAAAAATTCGTGTATTACTGTTGAACCATACTGCAAAGTACTCTACTTACCCTTCCATCAGGATTTTTATCAGGGTGAAATTGTTGAGCCAGACGATAATATGCTTTACGTATTGTAGCCTCTGGATGCTGAGTACCATCAAGTCCCAAACTTTTATAAGCCTCTTCTACAGTCATAATTGGTGGTTTCTTCTCAACTTCTGCCCTCCAAGCTTCCAAAACATCTTTTAGCAGTTTTACTGGATCAGGAATAGGCCAATCAGGAAACTTGGTAGTATCACAGAGATGTCGCAAATAAAATATGTTGCAAAATAGCTCTCTTTCTAATTGAGGATATCTTATTGCTGGTATTGCCAAGTAATGGTATCTGGCCATAATATGGCTTCTTAGTCTAGGCGAAAAATCTGCTATGTGAGCAGCTATTTTCTCTATTAACATGCGTCTCATTTCTGAATTCCATATGGCTTCCGGTGTATCAAACTCTCCCAGGAAAATTTGTGCAAACTTTTCAGCGCCATGATTTTCCAAATAATTTACCATTGCTTCCGGGAGCAATTGCCCCAAAATACTTCGCTGCATAATATCTGAATTAGCAGAGTCGTCGGCTTTAAAAGCTTGTTTCATATGAGTGAGTTGTAAAAATCTCGCTATTGGCAGAACATTACTTCCAGTATACATCAAAATAAAATAGAAAACACCTGTAAGATAGACTTTTGAGATTTCAGGGTTGTCCCTCATTATTTCACAAAGTAATGTTGCAACTTTTTCAACTAATATAGGATCAAATGTCAGTAGCAATTGAACAATATGCGCCAAACATGAGGTATCAGATAACAGTCTCTTAACTTTTGGCAGCGGTCTTATTATTGCATCGTCTTGATCTCTGCTAGGAAAGTATTCACACATTTTAATTAAAATATTAAGAATTAAAGTGGCAAGTTCAGTCTCGTTCATCACAGGGTTGTTTCTAGCCAAAAGACACCATTTCAACTGAGGAAGTTGCGCTAATGATCGCCAACCATCTAGTTGTCCTGCCCAGCATTTTGTTTTATAATTAATTACACCTTTTGAATACAGTTCTTTTATCTACAAATTATTAAAATGAAAAATATATAAGGCAAATGACAAATATCACAAACCTCGTTAAAACTAAGGGGTCCTTTTCGACCAGAATCTTCGGAATTATAATACCATTCTTTTTCTTGTGTTAGTAGCATTCCAGGTCCTGCTTCAATCACATTAGTTTGAGTTGGTATCACAGCCCTTGATGTATGGAGGTGTGCTAAAGTTAGTAAATCTACCAATATTCTAATGCCACCTGCATCCAATAGGTCTCTCACATTTTTTCGGTGTAATATCAATTTATTAATAAACATAACCAGCCTATCTCTTTCCAGTCTATCAACACACTGGAATTTATAGAAAACCTTTATGTAAGAAACAAAAGTCCTGAATTAAATATACTTACCCTGTCCAACATGCCAACTATATATTTAGTATCACTAAACGGTCCAATATCTTCATAATATCTACCATAAACTATTGACATAGCTTGCAGACACATACACTTCATTTCTACTTTATTAGTTAACAAAAACCTATGATACAAGTCATTGAAGAATTGGTAAGACTTACGTATTGGGGAATCGTCAGTATCTTCCATCTCCAAAAGCAGTCTTAGATAATAATCACCAATTTTTACCTCTTCTGCTAAACACTGGTAGTGCAGTTCAAATTCATGGTGATTCCATGCTACCAAAGCATTTCCGGCAAGCTCTCGATCAGAAGCAAATGTTCTAATTTCATTGTCTAAGGCACTTCGTAATTCTTCCCTTGTCTTGTGGTTCCAAATCAAATTGTGTAAAGCATGGTCTTGATTAAACTTGTAGTAAAATAGTACCCAATTGGCTTCAGCCTTTACTCTCTCTCGTCTCCTTCGCAAAACAACAGGCCTTTCCTTTATTTTCTCCTTTCGTTCTATATTAATCCCTACACGTGCACCCCAGTGTTGCAGAGCCAAATTAGTGTAATGTTCTACTCTCTTCTCCATATGACGCAATTGACGTTCTACAACAGCCCAATTTGGACCTTTCTTATTTTTATTAGAATGATCTTGAGCCATTTTTAAATTATCTCTGTGATTCAGTAATTCTTGCTCTAAAGCTTCTTCTGGAACTTTATCTTGTGAATCTAAGAAGCTTATAAGTCCTGTAGGCATAATTCTTTTTAAAAGACCCATAGCAACAGGGTTTCCCGTTATCCAAAGTCCTACTAGATGTCTGGACAACTGTCGATGAGTCAATAATCGACCATCGGAACCTGATGTGTACAGAGCAGCTAAAAGATGACGTGGCAAAGCCCCTTCTGCTAAAGCTAAAGTTTGCATTCGAGCCGCTACTTCAGCTTCTCCTTCCTCAATCAAAGCCCGCATTACAAGACCTGCTCCTTTTACTACAGCCATAGAGGGATGTTGAAAAAGTCTGAAAAGATATCGTCCTCTATCAGCCACCATTTCTAACAGGACATCAAAGTGTTTTCCATCTGTAGTTTCACTGTAAGGTACACAGAGAGCAAATGTTAAGAAGTCTAACATTGCTGATACTACAAGAGCTCCTGTTCCTTGATTCTAGAAAAAAAAGGATATATATTTTTTTTAAATAATTCTAAATAAATCTAGAAGAACATACAACATGAGTAGTCCACATATCTAGTAAGCTTTCTAAAAATGATTTAGTTTGCAACAAGGATGATTTGTTTAGTTGTTCTTGACGAAGATCGTAATCATCATGCATAGGATGCATTAATGCACATATCATGTCTATAGCTGCATGGGTAACACCATAATCACTACGTTTTAAGGCCGTTACCACTTTTATTCCTATTGCTTCCCTCAATCTGAAAAATGAAAAAGAAAATTATAAGACATGGATTGTACAGTGTTAGTGATACTCCCAAATGTATATATCGTAATAAATGACCAGAAATGGAAATGATATACAGCATGAATCATGGCCACGACACCAGAATGGACACTTTAGAGAAACTACCTTCACCAACTAATACTGTAGTAATTAAGCTTATACCATCATTAACTAAATTATAATGATTGTGTATTCCAAAATATACATCTCTCTCTCTCTTCCTCACACACCTAAACTAAAAAAATTTTCTTTTGTGAATCCACAATTTCTTTATGGAATTTCTTAATTAATCAGCAATGCTAAACTGCAATAACTGCATAGAAGATTACAATACTGCACCTAATAGGTCTCCCACATCTCCTTCCACTACGATAACCACATGAAATTACTTAATTGAAGCCCAAATAGAAGTTCACAATATATTCTCCTAAAAAACATCTTAAACAATTTCTTTAGAATTTTTGCTATTTTCGGGTAAAAGAAATATGAAGAAGTGAATTGCTATACACCATTCCCTAAAGCTTTCGTCTTCTTTGTACTACAATTTAATGCAAACTCTAAGGGAATAGAGTATAGATCCTAATGGCACCAATGCAGAGTTTATTATTTAAAATTATGTATAAATAAATAAATAATTTATTTTGTGTAACTGCAAGTCTCTGAAATTCAGGTCTAGTCACAATATCTAGTATCGTATTTACGAATAACATAAGAAGAAGCACATAATATATTAGAGTAGTAGCACTTCATATATTGTAATGAGGCATGTTAAATAAATTTCTATTTATTTATTTAACCCTCTGTAGGGTATAGCCTAGGGAAGCGTCCGAATTTTTTATTCTGCTTGCAGGGCGAAGCGTACAGGCAGTAGCTAAAGACACTTACACTTGACAATAACGTTTTTTTTTTAATTTGTTTTTACGGAGAAATCAGCAACCTGAAAAAGCACATTTCATCCTAAAAATGGAGGGCCAAGCAAAGACTTCTGTTTGTCAAATTATAAAAAAAATCATGTTGCGAAATTCAAACCGCATAGGTTGCTTTGTAGATTTTCACACAACGTGGAACGTTGCGATAAGAAAATAGTTAACTAAACTTTTTGTTATAAATAAATATAGTTTTAAGTTTCTGAAAAACATTTTAATCCTTATTTTTAAGAGTTGATTTAAAAAATGAACTCTGCAAAATTACTCCTTTTTAACTTCTAATAAAGCTGTTCCAATTCTTCTGACTTATGAAGTTTAGCATCAATTAAAAAAACCCAACAGAGAGTTAAAAGTCAAGGAAGAGTAGACAATGTCACAAGAATTAGAAGACTAATAAAAAATACAATGCCTTCAAAAAATAAAATAAACATCAACTTTCTTGTGCAAATCCGAACTGGATAAAACATATTGAACAAAGACTAATAAATTGGAGGAGGTAATTCTATTGTTTCTGAGGGCTTAGACAAAAGCCAGCTCACAGAAAAAAAAGCAATTGAGAGGTGTAACATGAAGTCCTCTTGTAGAGAGTAAACAAACCTTCAAGATGTCATCCGAGCTCAGCTTAGGATCAGCAGAGAAAGTTCTTAACTAAGTAGCTTTGGCAGTCTTGTTTGAGTTTTATAATGCAGAGCCAACATTTTTTTGATCAGCTTTTATTTTAGACTGAGCAGTATATAAATATAGGAAGTACGCACCCCATTCTTAAACAATAGCTTTCCTTTAAGAGTTACAAATTCAGCAGAGAAACATCATGACTCTAGATAATATACCTCTGGTAATATGTACATGCCAAGACTTAATATGATAAAGTATACAGACAGCCCTCGTTTTACCTTTCATGAAAAAATAAAATAAAAATTTATACATCAAACAGCTATTTGTGTTTTCTCAGTTCTAAAATTAAATCTAGAAATTAATAAATCTTGATTATGAATTAATAAAGCATAAAGAACAAAATAGCATTGATAGATTGGCTAATCATCCATAAAAATTATCTAAAAGCTCGTCCCAATATTGAATATATTTATTGATTAGAAATATTTTTTTTTTAATTTCATCAAACTTTCTAATAAAATTAAATAACGTTATTTTAGAAAATAAATTTAAAGGAAACATACCCGGGTAAAGTTGTAAATGCAGCATATCCCACTTTACTAGCTACCAATCTTCTTAAGGCCTGGAATTGAGATTCTAACTCAACATTTGACAATTGTTTTTGGTCCCCTTCTTTATCTTTTTGGACCAACATTTGTAGAGCTCCAGTAATCAATTTTTCTTTGTTATCTGAAAATATTCCCTAAAACCAAAATTCTCCAAAATTACACTGCTCTTGATTAACAATTCAAAACAAAAAAAACTTTATAAAAAAATTGTAAGCAACTGCACAAAACTAAAAAGAAGTTTTTAATCTACTTATAATTAATTATATTTAAAAATAAAGGTCTTGTTTTACCGTAACTAACTCGGTTACATCCACATTGTGAACTGAGGCATGCCAGGGGTTAAGAGGTTTAATAGATTTAATTAGGTGCTGTAATAACTAGAGATTAGAAAAAAACTACATTAGCATATTTGCCATGCCTATTTAGAACCAAACTTTCTATAATTAAATGTTAGTAACAGATTACATTTTAAAGAATAAACCAAACCAAACTCATTGACCCAAAAGCCTTGATATTGACCTGAAAAGTCTTTAGCTAAAAAGAAAAACCAAAAAATATTTCAGTGTTAATACAAAAGTGTTGTTTGGTTCTATATAAGAAAAACGAAAATTAAAAAAGCAAGCCAGGCATATTTGAAATATATCGTGTTAACTTACATCTTGAGAAACACTGTAGAGTAGCCCACTGTAAGGTATATTGGCATTGAACCTTTTAACGCACTCCGAAAATGTTCGCCGAGGTGGTGGATTGTGCAAAAATTTAATATGAATACTCTCTGCTTCTTCATCCACTGGTATGTGTAACGGTCCAAACCTATATCCTCTCTCCGTATAGTTCATAGTAATATGTATGTCTCTATTTCCAGATGCTCGAACTCCATCTAATAAAGAAGCTAGGAGTGAATCTCGATCAGTAGCAGTGTATGTACGAATGTGTCCATTAAAATATTCAATGCTGAATAACTGAGGATTTTCATTACTTCTAACTAGGGCAAATATGTCTCCTAATGGGCGTAAAGTGCAAATGCTATAAGTTTGAGGATCTCTTTCTAAAAGACAAGTTTCTGATAAGCAAAGGGTCCTTCTTACTGGTTCTAAGTGCCTAGTTTTATGTAGTTTATATACAGGGAACTCGGATACTGAAGTTAAATGTTCATCATCACTATATTTCCCGAATCTTTGATTTTGAAAATCTTCCAAGTTAATTGGCGTGGGTAATACTTTTATACTAATGCCCATGTGAAACGAGGCATTTTCCAACACTTTTTTTGTTATTTCCTCTGCATTGGAGCAAGCAAACAGGTGCAACCTTCCAAAGCCTCCACACACAATTACGAAACCACCTGGATAATCAGATACTGTACAGATTCCTTCGAAATCTTTGTAACAGTAACTGGCCAAAACCTGATTAGTAGTGGGATCTAGCTGGTCCAACGAATACGACGTTACTTCTAAAACTACAGGGAGCCTTATATCAGACCAATGATGCTTATAACCCTGGTAGCGCAAAACTTCTTTGGGGCGTTCCGAAAAACTGAAGCGGTATTTTAGGGCTTCAGTCATTAAGTGAGCTCGGTGATCACTTGAGAATTTCATAGTGTCTGTTTTGCGTTCCTTCTTCATCATCAATTGAAACTCATTTGGTGTTGTTTTAATGGGCGTCAGTGATATTATGTCATTGTAGATCCATCTATTTGTTACCTCCAGGGTCGATGGATTGTAGGTGGTAATGCCCATGGTTCCAATGGAAAAAATTCTTTTGTATCTGAAATTATGTTTAATTATAAATGAGAGGTAAGTAGCAATTTTTAGATTATAAATGATACTAAGCTTATTTAGATTTTCTTTAAATCTTAGTGAAAGTGTATTTTTGTTCTTGCATTACAATTATTGGAGGTAAATGGTACACTTTTAGGATTGCCACGTTATGTTCAATTTTATAATGTTCCACAATTAAATACAAGGGCCAACTTAATACAACTGAAAACATAACAGTGATTTTGAAAAAGCTGATGATGAACATCAAGAAATTAAAATTAAAACACCACTATTAAATGCTTTCCTTATATGTATATCATACTATGTTATGTGTTGTTTTATATAGAGTTCAAGAAAAGCGATAATTATATGATGTGTATAGAGAAGATTTATTGACTGAACAATAATGCCAATATTGATTTGCAAAATTTCATTCTGACAATTTCGATGTTGAAAATGCATCAAGTTCTGGAAGGCCAATTGAAGTTAATGAAGAGAAAATAAAAGCAATGACAGATGCAAACTACTGAATAACAACTCGTGAGATTGCTGAGAGTTTAAATTTGTAAAATTTGACCATTCATAATTACGTCAAACGACTTGGTTTAATTTAACAGCTTGACATATGAGTTCCACATGTTCTTACTATGACTTGCTTCTCAAATACCAAGAAAATTTTTGAAGCGAATCATTACTGGAGACGAGAAATGGGTTGTTTTAAGCACAAGAGATCATAGGTAAAAAAAGATGAACCAGCTCAAACAGCTCAAAAAAGGTTATGTTATCTATGTGGGATTTCAAATGGATTATTTTTTTTTTTGAGCTTCTACCTGACAATACCACAAATAATTATGAAGTGTACTATGATCAAATGGACAAATTGAATGATTCACTCAAAAAGAAAAGGCCAGAAATCAATAGAAGAGATATAGTGTTCCACTACGACAATGTGAGACCTCATACAAGTTTGGTAACTCACCAAAAACTTTAACATCTTGAATAAGATGTATTACCACATCTATCATATTCTCCAGATTGGCGCCTTCGGACTTTTACATATTCTGGTCACTGCAAAATTTTTTAGAAGACCTTCTCTTCAAATCGGAACAGCATCAAATATCATTTGGACTAGATTTTGCTAGCAAAGGTCAGAAATTTTATGAGCATGGAATCGATCTCCTGTTCGAAAGATGACAAAAGATATTGGATCAAAATGGAAGAATAAATTGTAACGAACGATTTCCAACTGAAGAACGCAATGGAAACGAATCGAAAATCTAGAAATTCTAGATTTCGAATTTGCAAGAATCTACACCGATATATAA
>JAUIMW010001161.1:0-13458 GCA_033557785.1 Enochrus cinctus
ATAATTCCAACAATTTTCATTCTTTTCATTCGAATTTGTTACAATATCTTTAAAATAAGATTTTGAAGAGAAATACGAAGGAGATTTTCGATAAGATAATTTAATCATTATTTATTAACAAATGATTACCTTTTTTTGTTGAAAATTTAACGATTTAATTCAAATACTCGCCAATCATACAAAAATCGATATTTTTAAAATCCCCTACGTATTTCTCTAGCTCTAAGCATGTACAATAAGTGTTTTTTTTTCTAGATCCAAATTTGCAGCAGAACATCTCAAATTCTACGTGCCTCGCGGAAATGGCTGTGGTGCGGTCATTTTTTAATATTTTTTTATAATAATTTTCTATTTTGTTGCTTAAATATACGCTAAATAACTTCCTCCAATATTATAATTTTATTGCCTTTCCTTCTATCCAAAAAAGGCTGTTACAGTGTTACCCCTTAAAAATAGCAAGAAATTATTGCTTTTCTTGTAAAAATATAATAAAATCATAAGTAATCTTCCGGCAAATCGATTTCCATCAAAAACTAATTAATACTGAACAATAAATTAGCATTACAAATATATAATAATTATACATATATACGTTAAAATTTTAAATATAAAATTTCAATCGGATACGTCACTTCTACTTAGTTGTTAGAAAGGTCATAGGCATACACTTGTTAGAAGACTTTTATAAATTCCAGAATAAAAAAAAACAACTAAAGAGGTTCATCACAAGAAAAAACGAAGGTAACTATGACCTTGGGATCCTAGACAGTGGAACACATCATGATTGTTGCATCCATTGAAGATCAAGCTATCCTAGGAAATGATTTTCTGATGAGTGATACAGCCTTCCTATAGTATGTGGGCTTCTCCAGTGGTGTTGGTTAGATGGTTTAGGTGGCCTAAATTTGAAAATTGAGTATTGACAAGTTGAAATGAAGAAAGAAGACGAAGAGAAGACAGCCTTCATGATTGGCAATGGTTTGTGGCAATTTACCGTGGATTCTGCAACGCTCCCCCTACCTTTGACCGAGTGATAGACCTGATGTTGAAGTGACTTTCATGGAAGACATGTTTTGTTTACCTTGAAATAAATTATTTATATTTATAGCTCGAAATAGCTTTCTTGGATTATGTACTTTTTACGGAAGGCTTGTACCCAGGTTTGATTAACTTAGGCTGGTGTTAAGAGTAATTTATTGTCGACACGGGTGCCAGCAATGTTGGAGGTGTATTATCCCCAATGCACAATGATGAAAAAAGAGTCATTGGGTACTTTAGTAAAACTTTGTCCAAACTAGAAAGAAACTACTGTGTGACAAGAATCCTAAAGGCCAGATGGCAAGTTGCATCAAGCGTCTTCACTTTACTATCGAGTACTGTAGAGGAACTAAACATCAAAACGTCGATGCGCTATCAATCAGGCCATGCCGACCGTTGTCGTCGTCTAGTAGGAAAAGAGGAAGCCTTAATGGTAGCCAGAACTACAGTGCAAATAGATGCACGGTGCATGGAAGAACAGATCTGCAACCAATGGATACATGGAAAATGCCAGGGAGTTTGCCAAATGAGTTTTGAGATTTATCAAAAGAAGAACCGATCAGAAATACTATACTATTGGGAGTAGAAGTCCGGATGCAAGAAGCCTCACTGTCCATTTAAGCATTATCCGGACCGTAGAAGTACTGCTCGGGATCATCAGTCTTAAGAAAGGGGCAGTGTTACAAAAGCGAGCATATAGAATTTTCTATATGCTCGATCTAGTCGCGCGAGATAGAAACGGGACTGGCTCGAAGGGACTGAAATGCCGGCTTTCGAATATAAATGGGAGATCGGAGTGTAGTCAGACACTTTAGTTCGAATCGAGAGCGCAAGTGCAATTGAACCTATAATCTTTAGTTGTGAAATAATTGATGATAGATAAATTAAGTAGACAAGCATTTGTTTAACTACAGACCCTGTCAAATAAATCAAATTCGTAACACTATAATAAATATTTCCGGCCGACAAAGATTAAACGTCCCTTGTGTGCATCATAAAAAATTATAGATGTATATCGTAATATGTGCGCGAGAATAAAAAGTTATCCATCAAACTTGTGAATTGCGTTTGAAAAATAAATCACCATTATTATCCACCGGGAAACTAATATCTTTCACCACTGCTCAATTCATCGACTAGTTGTGTTGAAATTCTGGAGAAGTAAGGAAAACATGAAAATTTTACTATTGTGATGGGATACACATTACCTCCACCTGCTGCTGTTGCCGCCGACACCGCGCTACCTCAGCTATATTTCGAAGATTGTAAGTGGTAGGCTTTAACTAAAACATTATTTATTAAATATCTCCCTGATATTAGCTCTTTTATTGCTCTCTTATGTTTGGATGATCTGGTATTAAAAAGAGATGAATCTTTTTTCCAGTTTTTTTGGGACTCTTACAAGAAACCTTTAATATTGTTATTCCTGACGTGCAAATACTTTCAGACGATCGTACATATAAATAATTTTAGTTTCATACTAACTTTTTCCAAAAAATATGAAATAATTTTATTGAATATAAAATAAATTTCCTTTGTGCTCATGGAATTTACTAACATCATTTTGCTTTATACATACTCCGTCCTGAAAGTGTTAAATATCTATGCAAAAGAGTACGAATTTATTAATTACTGCTCAACTATGAATGGAAGGTCATCAAAATATTTTTGGGAGGCAGCACTCTAAAATCCATTAAATGATTGTATAATGTTTAGGAAATATTTATAGGTAAAAGTAAAAAATTGCTCATGATTTTCGCATAAGTAAAAATTGGTGTTCTATTTAAAATAAAAATATTTCCATTTTAATTCTACATTGTTTGTCCGAACCTGCATATAAGTTTTCCTGAAATATTGTAAAGATACTAAAAATCTATACTTACATGCCACAATTATCCTAATTTCTTCACTAATTATCGACCCTACTTTGTTCGCCGCTATACATCTGTAGCTTCCTTGGTCTTTCAATGTTGTCGACAAAATTTTATAAAATGGCTCAGTAGAAAACTCCGTGATTGGAATTCCATCTTTAAGCCACCTATACTGCGGTTGCGGGTATCCTGTAACGTAAAAATTAAATATTAAAATTTAATTTATAAAACTTTATCTTAATAATAAAATTTAATTTCATTTGAAGTTAGTTTTTAATTAAACAGCCTGTTGTTGTTTTTTTTCTAATAACTAATAAAATTCCATACGCTAAAATTGCACCTGAAAAATGTATTTATAAATTTCCACTACATCGCTGGTTTTTGGTCGGAAGTATATTAATAATAAATAAATTCCTGAGTTAATTGCAATGTGAATATGAAGCCAAACTAACGGGGTATCAGCATCGGTGGTAAATATATGAAACCAATTTAGTTACATCAAAGATTTAAAGTGTAAAGCACACGTTACAATGTTTGCATTTATATCATTAGCAATAATGTCTACAGAGTCTAGTTCTATTTTTATACTTCTCTTTTAGCAAGAGACTTTTGAACAAACGAAGAGTGTCGACATTCTGAGTAAATATTAAAATGCAAATATGCACTTCTACCATACTATGTTATATAGCTGTGTTATACTTCATTACTTACACTTTAGTTTTCAAGCTTTTCAATTCACGTAAATATAACTGAAATAAGTGAAGGCCTGACGTTACTGTACTATTATGTTTAGACAGGACTGCTTGAAAATACTAATAACTAACTATCATCAGTGCAATGAGAACCCAACTACTTTCTCAAAAAGTTATAAATTAATATAATTAAAACATTTAAATTAAACTAGTACGAAAGTCATCGTATTTCGCACTCTTTGTTTGCACTACATATTTTCCAAGGAAATCCTAATGCAAAAAAAGGAACGGAAGAAGAATTGCGTGGTTAGAATTGGCAAGTTATGGTACTGCAGGTTGGACTTTATCTAGTAGAATAAAATACAAGGCTGGGTGATAAAGTGTCTGCAGTGAATAGTTGGTAATGAGAGCGTTTGTTTATGATATTGCTTGCCCAGACTCCGCATTTTAAACTAAAGCTCAATAGTCCCGTAGCCTGTCATTTATTATTCAAACACACATTAACGGGACATACTCGACAACCAACCCCCTCGACGTCTATTTCATCTCGCGTGAATGTGGCGCAAATTTCAAATTGGAGAAACGGGGTTAGTTTTTTTCCACCACGACCACCGACTGGTTCGCAAGTAACGCTTTACCATATGAAAATGATTTATCGGAGTTTGCGGAGTAATTCGGGCCGGGAAATTAAATTTAAGTGCCAAAGTTTTCTTTAAAGGAGAAGTCTTGATACTTTAATCTTTAATGAAAGTCTGGGACCACCCACTTCTGTCTCCGTATCTAAATGATGTTTGGGACCCTTTTAATTATACTCTTCCTCGCTGAAAAACTATGTTAATTCTATTCTATGCGAATGCACTGCTTTTCGTACAAATTAATTTCGTTTTTGCGTTCTCGCTTTTGGTATGCAATCTAAAAGTTTATTTTCTCTTAGTCATTGGAATTTTTATTTAGTACCATTCAATTTTTTCTTAGGGTTTGGTTATGGGAGTAGAGAAACGTTTCAGATTATTTGATCGTAATAGTTGTTTACTACTTTTGAATTAAGTATTTGGTTGAGAGGATAGTCTAATATGTATTTACTAAAGTTTAATTAATAGAAACAATAACTTTGAACTGCAAGAAAAAAAAAAAAAACAATTTCCCAAAGGAATAAGAAGGTCATATGATGTTAATTTTAAATAATGGTAATACGAGAAGCAGATACACTGAACAGAACTCTTTGGCTGCTAAAAGGTTTGGTGCAACAGAATGCAATATAAGACGATGGCGACAATAAAAAAATGAACGCACATTCTGCAAGATAATCGTTCGAGGTTCTAAAAAATGCATAATGAACCACTAGATAACAGTTGCTTAATATATTTATGAAATGCGAAACGAAGGTTACTCGATAACAAAAGGAGTGATTTGTATTAAAGGTCTCGAAATTGTTAAAAATTTGAAAATTCAAAAAGATAAATTTAAAGCTTCTATCGGTTGGTGCTGGAGAATGATCTTAAAGAAGACGCACCACTTTGGATCAAAAGCTTTCAAGGGACTTTGAGGAAAAATTATTTTCATTTCAACGACATATCACCAGTTTGAGAACTATCCTCTGCAAATATTTTTTAATGTTGATCAAACACCAGTTTACTTTACTTGTCGATAACAAGAAAGGTGAAAAATCGATTTTAGTTAAAACGACCGGAAACAAAAAATCTAGGGTAATAGTTATGCTGGCAGTACCTGCTAATGGGACTAAACTACCCCATATATAATTCTTAAACGAAAAACTATGCCAAAAGAACATTTCCCTCCTGGCAGAACTGTTGGAGTCCAAGAAAAAAGATAGATCGGCAAAAACATTTACGTTCAAATCAATGGTTGTTTTAGATGCCTTTAAAGGTCATGTATCGGAGCTGGCCAAAAAAGAAATTAGAAGACTAAATTGTGAATTACACATATTTCCGTGTTGTATGACATCGCAGCTACAAATTTTAGATGTGGTGGCCAACAAGCCTTTTAAAACGTCATGCGCCTACTCCAACAGTGAAGCCAAGAAACCTATAGTGTCCCTCTTTTATACGAGTGGGTAATCGATGCATGGTCTAAAATTGAAGAAGCATTAAGTATTAAAAAGTGTTGCATTTCCAACGCCATTGATTGCACTAAGGATGATATTTTGAGGATGGAATACAAATATGTTGTCTCAAGTGAGGATGGTGAACCAAAAGAAATTGTCAGTGATGACAGTACTGATGTTGTTGCAACCAGTACTTGACGATTTAAAAGGACGAATCCAAATTTTTACAAGTTTCTGTTTATTTTTAGTTTTTTTTGCACTATTTAATAAATAGTTTTCAAGAAACTGCATGTTGTCTTATATCCGGGGCTTAAACATTTTTTTTTTAACTAAATCTTTTTCTATAAAAAATTGTAGATACTCGTCTTATAGTCGAGGTCGTTTTATTTTCGACCTAAAATACCTTAAAAATATCTGTCGAACTCTACCAGCCAAATTAATTTAAGTAAATTTTTTATTTTTTTTTTGCCAAAAGTATAGTTATTGAAGAAAAATAATAAAGATATTTTTGTTTGCGTCGTACTTTTAGACAACTTTTATTTAAAAATAAAATGAAGTCGTTTGGTGGCCACATCTCAATTTTGTTTGTAAATATCTTTTTGACACGAAAACCATCATGTCTGGTAAAACTATCTTAGCAAATTGGGTATTAGCATTTTAATTAATTAGTAAAGATTATTCATTCATTGTATATATATATATATATATATATATATATATATATATATATATATATATATATTTAAACATATGCAACATGTAGTCACTAGTTATATCACTATCACTGCAAATCTGCCTCTTCATTTTTTTATATTATAACTTATACATTTTCAAAATTCAGAAATTCAGAAGTACGTTTTCGTATAACTTCTCATCCACTGAACCAAAAAATATTATGTAATTTCCATTGTCTTTCACACAAAAAGTAACTAAAGTTAATGGACATGCGCTTCTGCTTTACCACATATTTAAACTGGAAACTACATGCAAACGAGGTCCAAATGTGTGTAACTTCTGATTCAACAATTGTACTGAAGATGATGTGGTACCTAAAATCTATCTCGATACAGATATTATCTTTTTAATTGCAAAATACGCCATTCATTTTTGTGTTTCGAACGGTATGATAAGCATGATTTTTGAGTTCAGATTATGTTGATTGTTAAATCGAAACGATTCGAAATTTTCAATATTTTGTTTGTGGGTATTCTTAAAATTATTCATATTATTATTCTGTAATTTGCAAGTAAAGTTATTTAGCATTGACGTGATGTCCGAGCAATCCTAGCATATAAATAATAAGTTCTGCAGAAATTATTTTGTCAAGTAATTAATAATTAAATAATAATAAAATATAAAATACTAAAAAATATATATTAACCCCGGATGTAAAAGAGCATGTTTTAGTACCTATTTTTCTGTTACTTTTAAATTAGAGTGGACCAATTCTAAAAAATTATAATTTTTAGGAAGAAATGGTTTGTTGTTAACATTATGGCGTCGTTATTTGTAAACAGAAATAAAACTATTTAGCAGTATAACATAGAATAGAATGAAAGACGAGAACTACTGACTACTTTTAATGTAATGTAGGAACAAAAAGTGTTCTATTGCTTTAAAGAGGTTAAATTAATAGAACTTTAATTATCGAATTTTATAGATATATTTTTTTCTTGATTTTCGTTACACAACCAACCAAGGTCGTATTACAAATATCAACGTCAAATGGAACGGCAAATAAAGATTTTTTCAGAACTCATCATAGGAAAAAGTAGTTTGTTAGTAGCTTTTACATAGCCTTCGAATTTATTTTGTGTCTAGAGCCTAGGTGTTTTTAGTGCAGATCTATTTGTGGTGTAGATTTTTTATTCACATGCCAAAGAAATTATTTCTCTCGGTTTATCTCGTGCGGCTAACTTGTGCGTGTTGGCTCGTAGTTACTTTTTCCTGGTTTTAATTTACGGTGAAACTCGGCTAGAAAAAGGACATAAATCCTTTAGTTTTTTTACCGAGAGTATGATTGTGCAAGTGAATTTGTTATTTTTTTTATTACACAGGGTTTAATTCAAGTTAACGAAAAGTCACAGGTTACAAGGGATCCCTGATTGAAAACTAAATATTTATTTATTTTAACTTATCAAATTTTGGAAGTTTTTAACTAATATTTTAAAATATTAATAAGAAAATTGATGATAAGGTAATACACCAAAACAAATTAATTAAATACAAATGAATTAGGAGTTTTAACAAGATTTTAATCTACGGTAAAAACAATAATTTTCTAGTTATTTTATTTAGTTAACCACCGCCCATTCCATTCGCTGGTAATTGAAATATTTCAACTTAATGTAACACCTTTTATTAGGGAAAACACTAATATAAATTAATGAAACGCATACATTTAGTACGTATATTATGGAGAGCAAATTAAAACGATATATCTCAATAATTATGACATTGATTTTCGGGCTTAAATTAATTATTGTATCTACAAGCAGAATTCGCAATTAGAAAGAGAGAGGACTTAACAATTACGTCTAATTAAGGTTGTCAGAACGGTTTTAGGAAAACTCCCGTGTGGCAGAAAAAAATTAATTATTACCTTAATTAGTTCTTCTCCACGGAATCTGCGAGTTTTGTTCGGGTGGATACTAGCACAGTTTAATTTCCCTTGTCTTTTTGTTTTGACAAATAATGCGTTAATTAATTCCTTAGAAAGAAAGAATACTAATCATTCCTATTTGAGTAGGGATTTCGCGACAGTAAAAATTGTTATATATTATATTTGAAGCTTATAAAAGTTTATTTGCAATTTGGGCTAATTAAATTTAATTGAATAAACTTTTTCCCCTTGTAGTCTTGAATAAGTAGACTTAATTTAAAAGTTTCTGTCAGACCTAACTCATAATCCACTGCCTAATTTGCTCAGGTTCAACAGGTTTGTTACAATAGGCCATAATTTGTTTTATGAGTTGCATTACTGCGTATACTGAAATTAGTCACAACAATTACCTTTTATACTTTGGTAAGTTTTAAAACCTGCAGGACGTTATTGTTCGTTTAATATACCGTAAATGAAATTATATATACAAAGAGTGACCATTGTTCCATTAATTAAAAAAATCACCCCTGTTCACGAGCAAACGAAATTAATGTTTTCTGCTATGATAGAATTTTAATTCAATTTGTAATGAATTTTACTCAAGTATTTTTTCGAGAAAAGTTCGTTTTCTCGGACGTTTCTCGTTGTAATTATAGTTAAACGGGGTTTCTAAGGGTTCAAGCTTCGGAGGGCAATAACATTATAAATCGGTTAATATCATAAAGCAAATTAATTGTGTTAGAAATCGATTAAGATATTATTATATTTAGGGTGGCAGACCGGGCGAGGGGAGGGAATTAATATTACTTAGCCCTCAAGTTTGAACCTACTTATGGCAGCCACTCATGTAATAATTAGCTTCCCCCATTAATACAAATTGATTTATTAAAATTTGACATTATCTGGTTATTATTATTTACGAGGCTAGTTGTATGGAGATATGCCATGCATCTGCTTAGATGTTGGCTATTATTCAAGATTAGGGCCGTAATTTAACATGCAAGAAGTAATTTTGAATAACTGACACGATACATTCAAGTGTAGCATTCAAGATTTCGGCAGATTGGATGTATTTTTAACAATGCATTGCATTGTAGGATATTTTATTTAGTTAATTCGAAATAACTAGTTAATATTATTGATAACATTTTTAATAAAAACCTAACAATTATATATACATAATAATATTATTCTCTGAAACAATTTGCATATCTACTGTTATTTCAATTGTAATATGATGTTCTGATCGTCGTATTACATTTCAATCATCCCTAGCTAAATTAAATAAAATAATTTACATGCATTAAAGAGTAGGTACATTATTATTTATTACAGTTTATTTACATCTCTGAAATATTGTGCCTATATTTGGATGTTCATGTATTATACATATTTAACTAGGAAAATATCTGCTCCATTGAGTATTTGAAGGTATAGAAAATATATTTCTACATGCACTAAATACCCCAAAAAGGAATTCTTTTGGACGTTGTGATTTATTATTAGCTTAGTTACTTGAAAACAGTAGACAAACAACTTTTATTTTGGGGATCAATACTTTTTGTTCTTTCTTCTGTATACAAATAAATATTAAGATCGAGTCCAAAAACAACTTTGTATTTTGTTTAAATTCTTTTTTAAATGATAAAAAATATATACCTAAATATAAAACGTATCCACTTTCCTTCAATTCAAATCTCATTTACCGTGTGTTTTTTACGTTCTATTTTATATAGGGTCCATGTAGTAATTAGGGTAAACTATACTTTATAAACACTTGATAGATAAGGATCTGTTATACATATAATGGTGGTCGTAAACGCAGTTATTTGAATCCTAAAGATTAAAATATGTACTTAACAAACAAAGCAACAAAGTGATGCATAGTTGTATGACCCCATGAAAGAGGATATATGCTTCGATATTGCGGTTACAGTATTTTTGAAAATACGTGAAACATAATATTAGATTTGTTTTGTTTGGTATGTAATTATTCACGGCGTAATATTTCTTCGTTCCGCAAAATGCATCATTAAAGTGTTTCAGCGCGTTAAATTACTCATTTTACTATACCATTAGAAAAATGAATGTTTTACAATGAAATAGAAAATGTTCTATTAGCTTGGTTACATCTGGTTTCGAAACGCTGGCAATTTATTTTTTGTGTTTAAAAATGTAAATTATTATTAGCTAAACTCTTCTATAAAAAAGTTTATAATTTAGTCTGTAGTTATTGGAACATTGAGGCACTTAGCGGTACAAATTTAGACCTCTTAAGAGTTAATAGTCAAATTACCTATTCAGCTAATTTGTCGACGTCCGCGTCACGCGACTTCCATATTGAGTGCTTTGCCACGTTCGATATGTCTATGCATAGGTACGGTGGGTAGCTTCTAATTGCACTATCAAATTAAACGCCCGAAACTGGCCAAACATCATGGCAAGACAAATAATGATTAATTAGCCTACTAATTCAATATTAATCTAAGCTGACTTCCGATAGAGAAAATTACCCAGAAACATACGATGGCATTCGTACCATTTGATTTCCTGAATTAATATAATGAATATGATAGTCTGGAAAACTTTTTCTGTGTATGATACATCTAACCTTTGATAATTATTTTTATTTCGTATTGTTAGATGTTGCGGTAAATACGGAAAGTCTGTATATTGAGATAGAAAAATAAATATTTTGAGAGGCCATGTTGGAAAAAGGATAACTACCAGAAAATAATCATAAACTTAAACAATAAAATTTCAATAACTAAATAATAAATATATACGTAGCCAATCATAGATGTAAATACTGAATTTTGTATTCTATTGTATTAACATATACAAATGGGAATGGTAATAATTATTGGTAAGTAAATAAAATAAATAATTCCTTTATCATACATACATACGATACAAATGATAATGTGTAATTTTTAATGGAATGTTTTAAACGAAGGACTTTGTTCGGCGTGACCATTCTTTAACAAGGATAAATTCTAAGGACCTGTGCAATGAATATTCTCTTAGTGTGTGTTTTGTAAATCTGGTTATATTCTTAGAGGTGTTTCTCGTGACGTAACCGTTCTCTAAAAACTCTAATATCGATCGATGATAGTATATAAATTTGATTATGTTAAACGTGTAAAACTCAAACTGAGACTTCGACCAGGCCAAACAATGCATCCGCTGGGAAGTCCATCATGATTTTTAATCTGTGCAACTTCTACGTTTGTGATCAGATAATTTGAGGTTCCTTCGAGGCGAGAATGCTAAATGTTAATAAAGATTGCACTAGAGCGTAATAGTAAATCAGTAGTTTAATTTACCCTCTAATGGACACACTGATAATCCGTCACCCCTAGATACCCAATAAACTCCATCTGACTTTATATTGGTATAGATTGGTTTACGATCGTGGCGATCACCTGCTTGGAAAATCAGCGAGAGTTTATTTATTTATATAATTTATTTATATCTAGATTTTCTGTGACTTAAATATGTTGTAATTTTTTTCAGTGAAAAAGACTTTCAGTAATAGGACAGTGTTATTCGCATTTGCGATTATTTCTGACAGAAGAATATCGTTAAAAAGATCGAAGATGACATTGATTTTACACTTTTGGGAATATCCGGACGATTACAATGAACATCGCCTTTTATTTTGGTAAAATTATAGGAGTCAATTTCAGTAAAGTAGTGATAAAGTAGTTTAAAAGTTCGTCTATTTTGTGATTGCTGTAGTTTTTTATGTCTGTATATCTCTTTGTTTTTGTTTTTAAAAATATGAGAAAAGGCAGAAAAGTGCCTGATCAAAGCATGGAAATACCGTTCTCCACGCACAGTCGTAAACGAATTCCGGATCCCAGGACGCAAATTTTTGACTACCTATAGGTTTATAGGTTTCATCATTTTTCATAATAGATGTTTGAACTCTTGACAAAGAAAAGAAAAATATTTCTCTTTTTGTGGTTAATTGGAGAACGACGGGCGCAGGTTTGTCTAAGTTGCCTTTTCTGGTCAGTCTGTGCGTAACGTCCGTGTAGTCTGACGATAGAGCAATTTCGTTTCCTCGACAACCGCTTTACTCGATCGGCATTATCATTCAAAATTACCATATAGGTAATCGATAAGCAATTTCATCCTCATTCACAGTGTTATACTTAAGTAAGGATATGAGAATATTGTGATCGAGTAGACTAAGTACACCAACGTATAACATTTTTGACAAAATTGGTAGAATACTAATTGAACGAAGTTGACTAAGAGATTTAGGAGACTAGTTTCTATGCAACGTTATAAATGTAATAAATGTGTCTATTTGTGTGAATGTGAATAAGAAAAATGATCAATGTTAGACAATACATTATTACTATAGTAATCAATTATTTATTATGGCATCTACTTGGCACGACGAAACTGGATATTTACAAAGCAATATTTTAGTAAATTAAAGGTGGGATTGTCAAAGATTTCCAAGGCATGATTAATATTGATACGTTCGTGGGGTTAATAAAAGAGTTTAATTAATTAAAATTTATATTTAAAAACTATTTACACATAATTATTTACAGTCAATAAAATCAATGAAATTGTCTACTATTTATAATAAACACGACGCGGTGAATATTTATAAGGCGGCACTTCGGCTAACTCTATGCGTCTGTCCGGCCGACTGCCGCCTTGGTCCGATGTGATGCTTATATAGTTGGTGTAAATTCTCGCAAATTCCCAATCTAGAATTTCTAGATTTTCTATTCGTTTCCATTGCGTTCTTCGGTTGGAAATCGTTCGTTACATTACCCCCTCCTTAGGCCTGAATCGTCTCGATCTTTAATCCGTTCTGTGGCCCGAAGCATCTTCCTCCAGGTCTTCACATTCACCGGATGTAGGCAGTGACTTCGGGAGCATCTTCCGTTGCAAGTGGCCTTCAGCCAACCCCGGCACCCCTCAACACTTTTCAGAGAAGAGGGCTGGTGACGGTACTCACAAGTCTCCCCTTTCAGACATCCCCTCGTGTGGTACAAATAGTAGTCTACCGTCCTCCTGTGTGTCACGGGCTGCCTTAAATCCGGAACGCAAACTACGATTTATCTCTTCATCCTTGCAGATCGTCTCGATCATGCTTCGGACGATTCGCCAATCCAACCGGTCCAATCCACATCCCAGTCTTGGAATGACCAGGAAATTCTC
>JAUIMW010001162.1:0-13450 GCA_033557785.1 Enochrus cinctus
CTAGTTTTTAAAGGTATTTTACTTACCTTTGAGAGTATGCAACAAGTCTATGATGAAATTTCCTTGTCCTTTTTCATTGAAACGATATTTCAAAGTGTTGCTATAAATAATTTAAAACCATCTGAGTAAGGAAATGGTACTGAAGATGACATCGAATATTTAGAATTGGAGGAAGAATATGAAGAAAATTAAAAATATACACCAGAAGTCGAACCACATTCTCTTTGGATTCGGAAGTGGTCAGTTTTTGTGAATATATTGCAGCAAAAATATTAAATAATTTTTCTTATTTTCTATTTTATCTATAAATAAAAAGTTTGGCGTCATTTGGTTGAGCTTTATTTACACTAGTACTGGATTTTGAGAATGTAGAATTATTAATTGATCATACATGTTATATGTACAGAAAATTGAACGTACACCATTCCTTAAAATTCATGACCACGTTTTACTTATGCAACCACCATGTATTATGGGGCATAAGTAAAAGGTGGCAATGACGTCTGAGCAACCCCAAACACAATAGATTTTGAATTACAATGTTAAATCGAATTTAAATTTATTTAAAAATTTATACACAAAATGCATAAGATTAACGAAAGTTTCAATAGTATGTTGCCGTAGCAACGAAATCATTGGTTTACGTTTTTGAGGTAATTTAAATATTTGCACTTTAATACGTGAGCGCGACGAACACGAAATAATAGGTCGTAATATTTTGCAGTTTTCATTGGTGTGCGCATATTTTTTAATGTAAATTTCTGCTAATGCGCTAGACTTTTCGTGCCAATGCGCTATTTTGAAAATAGTGCTGCCATCTGTATCCATTTTTCTGGTGCATTTTTCGTCGACTGAACTTTCGGGATCAACGCAATACTGCCAATTATAATTGGTTACCAATGGTTTGGTTACTAGGCGCAAGAGTAAGTTGTTTATTATTCGAAACTGTAGATTTAGATGTTTTAGGGCGGTTATCCTTTAATTTTCATGGGTAGCTTAGGTTTTTATGAGTAAATAAGCAATTTTTTGTCTGTTGTGACATGTCACGTTGGCATTACTGACGACGCCAATGGCTAAGTGTATTGTGGGTAATCATGTACGTCTGTGACAAGTAAAATTGTTACGCATTTGCCATTTGGATTTTTGTAAACATTGAAGTGAGTGATTTCATTATAAATACGCCCTGTTCAGAAATATCCCCGGTAAGATTGCTGCCCGTTTGATATTTCCGGGAGTTGTGGTTATGGACGACCTGTGCACCTCTTCTATTTATATATAAATATCACATTTTCTGGTTAACTAGCAATGGTACACCAAAAACTGAAATAAACACTAAAATTAGGGCGTTAATGCCCGTTGTTTGTTGTTGTTCGTGGCTTCGTTGTTGTGTTCTTTCTCTAAAAACTTTATAATTTATTTAAACCATTTCCAAGTGTTATTTAAGGTGTTGTCAGTGCTTCTCAGAAAAGAACCTTTTAGGTTGTTTAAACAATATTTGAACAACTTTCTTTTGTTAATTTGTGTGCTAATTATCGATTAGAAAACAGAACCATTGTTTACAAACAAAAAAACATTTATTTATGATTTTTGAAATTATTAAAAAAGAACACTTTTATGGAAACTTGTTGAACGTTCCCCTACGTTGTGTGATGTAGGAGTCTTGTGAACTTTTTGAGCATACAAGGAATTACAAGACAGCGTTTTTTTTATTAGACCGAATAAAGAAAGTTGGTAAGCAACGCATATTAGTTACTTATTTCAATTATAGACACTGTCCACTGAAAAATATATTTTAAATAAGCTGCTTACTTAGCTGAAAATCATAACTCTTTATGATGTTCTGTTCAGTTAATCATTTGATAAGTGTTATTTATATTGTGACAAAAATGAAAAATTATATATAGAAACATTTTCTTTTTGTTTTTTTTAATGTGTGTTTTTTTTGCTATTATTTGCTTATTGGTATTTATTGATAGTGCCAATATGATTACGCTAAGCAGATTGGACAGGGCAAATTTCGGCTCTTTCAATAAAATATCATGACTTACAATTCTGTTTAAATTTATGCAAAAAACTTATAAAACTTTAAAAATTAACATAATCTTCTCTGCTTCTGTTCCATAAAAATCAAATTCTCATTTTGAAAATGCAGAATATTGCTAGACATATAATTTTTAATGTTTACAACTATTGGCTAATTTTAACATATGCACAAAAATGTGTTGTGTTTTTGTTATTGTGCAACCGATTTGTAACTAGCCGTCTTCTTAGCCTTTTTTCTTTTGAAAGAATGTTCTTTGTTCTGCTTGTTCGTTCTACTTCTATATAGTTAAACTGGGAGTCTATATTAATCCATATCTTATATCAAATTACTATTAATCTTCTTGACAATTCCTTTGTTTTACTTATAAAATTTTCATAGCTTGCATTGCTTTTGCAAGAATGTTATCACTTGCAGCTTTGTCATCCGCTTTTATTTTTCTTCAGCTTGTTTTGTTAACTTCATTTTTTTTTGTTTGTCAGAACATAACACATGAAGATTTGATGCTTGTTTGAACCTTTTTGACAGCTCCTGTTTTTTTGCTTAGCTTAATATAGAGTACCACTCTGATTAGTATTTAGTATTTCAATTTTTTTAAGACATTTGAAATTCTCACTGCATTTATTTCTTCTACAAGAATGTCGTCCCTTGTAGCTACATTGCTTGCTTTAATCTTCTTGATAATTCCTCTATTTAACTTATTTCCATATTTGTAATTTTGCTTAGAATTTGTAGATGTTGATTTTGAATGAGTGTATTATTACAGTCTGGTGCACAAGAAACTATCAGAAAAGTGCAGATAACATGCCAAAGTCCTCTTATCATAAATTATTTGATATGCAGACATTCTTAAAACAGTAGCATCCATATGAAACTAACATTCCTAATTGACTATAAATTTAATAAGCTATTTTTATATTTATATTTTTGAATTGGTTTTTGCCAACTTTGCTTTTCTTTTATTGAACTTGCTCTGTAAAAACACAGGAAACATCCTATTAAATTACCATGTTCTTCAAATTTACCATCATGTTGCTACAAAAAAAAAAATTATCTTTTTTCAATTGATATATGTACTAAAATCAATGCTGCTGATTTTTCTTCATGAGTCATCCCATAAAACATGAAATTTATTGCTCCTCGAAAAAATTAGTACATGTTTTGTTTAGAACGAATACAGCTGAGTATATTTTTCCTAACATGACTCATTTTATTCCAGGCTAAATGTTAGATGAAGATATAACTTATGCGATAAAAGTTATTGACTATTGAGAAAATGTGCGAACAGACCCCAGTAAATTATACACACGGTGATGTAGTGTGGGTCAAGCTTGGCCCTTGTTGGTGGCCAGGGGAAGTCGTCGACTTCGACCAACTACCAAGTGATGTCACCGAATGTTTTAAGAAACCACCTTTTGCGGTGGTTAAATTTTTTCAGGAAGAAGGATAGTAAGTTATTTTATCATTATTATTATCGCATTTTTACGACACTAACAAATAATTTTTTCCAGTGAATTTGTCAAGAATATGAACCAAATATATTCTTACAACTGCACGAAGAAAGTTGAATTCATACAAAAAGGCCTAAGTAAGTACATTCCCAGAAACTACTTTCTTTTTATTCCAAACTATGTTATACTAACTATATAAAATACTATATAAAAAAAAAATTTACAGGTATGTATCGAGCAAAAAATACATTTATGGAGAACTTCCCAACAGACATTTGCACAGCAGAGGCTAAAACCGGAGGAGATACAAATATTTTAAGCGACCCTCGGTACGCCCCACCTAAGAAACTTGATTATTCTTCTATATTCGGATCTCCAAAAAAGGAAACCCCTTCAAAATCAAAGGAAAAACAAGGTACACTTAACTTTTTTTCCAAGCCACTTCAACTAAAAAAATGTTCCACTTTCAGGTTCATCCAACAGGCACGTCACCCACCCTCGATTCTTAGGCTACATTAACGACTACAAAGTGAAATACCTTATCCAGACACCCCCAGAAAAGTCTGAACCAGAAAACAAATACAGTTGCATCTCATGCGATTTCCACACTTCTCGAATCGAGGTAATGGTCTTGCATAACAAGCTTCACATCGAAGGAACCCATTACAAACCTTTACTCAGCAAGAGAAAAACCACAGCTTCTCCAAAGAAAAAAAGAAAGCTTCCTTCTGAAAAGAAACTCCACAGCGCTGGCTCAAGCGATGAAGACAGCGAAACCGAACCAAAACCGAAAAAGAAACCCAGAAGTGTCCCCGCCAAAAAGAAGCCCGCTAAGAAACCTCCAAAAGTTGAGGAGGTTGAAAAACCCAAGACCGACATACGCACCGACCTACTGGCCGAATGGGAAGACAGCGATTCAGACGAAGACTTCCAGTCTTCCTTCAGCCCAATCGCCAACAAAACCACAGACAACAAAGAAAAAAATTCTTCTTTATTCGATAACACTGCCAGTACATCTTCGGATAATGCAGATGACACTCTTAACGACTCCACCTTGCCAGAAACCACCATCTCTTCGGAATTTGACGAAACTCAACCCACTACAAGTTTCAATTCTTCCGAAATTCTGCCTTCAACCTCTAAAAAACACGACAAATCATGCTTCGACTTTGTTGAAGACGAGGACGACATCTTACCAGCAGCCGTCGGAAGAAAAATCCCGAGAGTAATTCCTCCTTCCGACAAGAGAAAGTCACATGATTTCGAATATGATGACGACCTAACTCAAAATTCGACTCTCCCAGAAGATTGTGCGCTCCCAGAAGACTCGGCACTCCCAGAAGACTCAGCACTCGTAGATGATCATCCTGCACTCCCAGAAGATTCCACAACACCAGGAGATTCCGCAACTCCAGAAGGTACTTCCCTCCCTGAAGAAGAAATAACAGAAACACTCGAAAAAGAAATTAGTGATAGTGCAGGAGAAAAATTTGAAGATAACATGGAAGCTTTCCAAGAAGTGCTCGAATCGACAAGTGTTCCTAAATTACCAGAAATCCCCCAATTTTTAAAGTGCGAGCAAAATTTTCACTGTGCCAAGACTATAAAATTTCCGGATAAGACGCTGGAAGCTCCAGAAGCCAATAAAGCTGATGAACCGAACGATATTCCTAGTGCTAGTTCTGTCGAAACCAAGAAAGTGGAAACAAAGATAATTAATCCTAAGAAGCGATTTGTCAAGTCGTTTGAAGACTATGAGTTGCAACTAAGTGAGAAGAAAAAGTCTCAAAGCCTTTCTAAAGAAGAATCGAAAGACACTGAAAAAATCGACGAAAGAATAGAAGGGGAAGAACCAAATGACATGCAAAACATATCGCCTGAAGTTTCCGTAAAAGCAAAGAAAGAGCTGCCTAAAGAAAGCCTTAAAGCAAAAGAGAAGAGTGCCCCTAAAGAAAAGAAAAAAGAAGAGCTTTCAATACTTGATATGATTCCAGATTCCGAACCTAATGAAATATTTAAAAATTCTAATTTACAAGTGTCCAAATTGAAGACACAATTGTTAAGTAAGTTGAAGGCTCCACCGGTGAGTCCTAAGAAGCAATCGGAACCTGCCAATTTTGGGGATTATGCCCATTTGAAATATAAGAGAGACTTGAGGAGAAACAGAACGAGAAGCAGTAAATATCACAAAGATTATGAAGTTGACATGTCAGAAATTGGAGAACCTAATACGTCTAGTGCAGAAGTCCTTATTGGTGCCGCTGAGCAAATAGAAAAGGATAAAGAAGGTCCTCCTATTGAGAAAGAAGAAACTGTACTTCAACAATCTAAAATTGAGGAAGCACCAGTGGAAGAAAGTACAATAGTTGAAGAAACACCTGTAAGAGATGAGAATGCGGTTTTAGTGGAAGCATTATCAGTAGAAATTCCTCCTGTTCAAGAAGACAATCCCCCTGAAATTGTTAGTGAGACTGCAATGTTATCTCCTTTACAGAAAGTATTACCAGGGCCAGAATATTATGAGACTCCGGATGTAGTAGCGGTTTCAGATGAAATAGATTTTTCTATTGCAAATGAAAAATCGGCAAAAGATGACCAAATGCAGGAAGAACGTAATATGGCATCAACACCAGTTCAAGATGAGCGTTTTATTGATAATTTAGATTTAGATGAGGGTGGTGCTATTAAGGAAACTTTGGCAGAAGAGGTGGTATTTAGCAACACAGAAGAAGACCTTGAAAAAACTAAAGATATTTCTACTGAGTTTACTGGTGAAACGGAAGAAGTTTATCCAGAATTTAGCAAGACTAAAGAAGTTGCTCGGTTTGACGATAGCAAACCTCCAGAAGTTTTGCTAGAAACAGGCCTCACTTATGAGGAAGAGTTAGAAAATAATCAAATTGTAGAAGCGGAACATGTTGTTTCTATGGAAGAAGTAGAAAGTGATTCACCAAAGTGCAATGTTATCCAGGAAGATGTAGAAGTTAGTACTAATACATTTATTGAAGTGCCTCAACAAGAATTAGAAATGGAATGTAGTGAATTACAGAAGGAATCTAAAGAGCATCAAATGGATTCTTTTGAAACTGAAACGGACAATAAACATGTGGAACTAGAATCGAAGCAAGCTGAAGAAGACTTGAAAGAAACGGAAACACAAGAGCCAGAAAAGCATTATTCTGAAGTAGAGATAACTAATGCTGGGCATGAACTTCCTTACAATATTCTTATGGATACCAATATTATAGAGCATCCTTTGGAAAGTTCTGATGATATAATGAAAACAGAAGACAGTCAAAAACATTCGTTACCAGATGTGGTAACACATGAAAACCTTACTTTGCAGTCTCCTCTCTTCGAACCTTCTAATGAAGAAAATGATATAGAAGTTACAGTTGGTGAGCCAGTGAAACAAGAAGAAATTCTTTCTGAAGATTCACTTGGGTTAACTCTTGAAGGTACTGAAGCACCTGGAGCATTACCTCAAGAAGAATTAATTGAAACTTCTCAAGATATTCAAGAGCCAATTTTTGAAGTTGCCACTGATACAGTTGTATCGGATGCTGCCACTGATACAGTTATATCGGATGTTGCAGATAATTCAGAAATTGTAACAGAAAGTGTTTGTGGAACGGATAGTAGCACTCCTGAAGTTGCAATTGAAACATTGATAACGGAAAGTGTTGCAGCTGAACCTCAACAAGAACAATCTCTAGAAATTGAAATACCCCAAGATCTCGTAAAATCTAATGGTAGTTCGCAACAAATTTCACCTGACCTCCCAGAAAAAGAACAGATTTCTCCAGTTATGAAGCAAAGAAGCTACAGAAAGTCCAGGAGACTTTCCAGTAGGAGGACTTCACAACCTAAAAAAGATACCAAAGAAACCATTAAGGAGACTCTCGAAGTGTGTCCTCAAGAATCTACGACTCTAGTTTCTGAAGTTGTTGAATCCAGTGCAGCTGTTGAAAGTGTTGACCTTGAAAAGAAAATGGAAGAAAAAGTTATAGTTGAAGGTGATATACCAGAAAATGTTAAAATACCTACACCAAAAGCTAGTCCAGCTTCTTTGAAAGAAATTGTAACGGAGAATCCTGTTTCTACTATGATTTCGGATATAATAACGGATACTTTGTCATTGAGCAATGATAGCGAAGACATTTCTGCATTGACTACTCTGGCGGCAGTTTCGGAATTGACCACTAATATAGATTTAAGTAAAGGTAGCATAAAACAAAGTGATAATTTAGGCATAGAGAGAAATTTGACTGTGATTAACGAAACTGATTTGGGTGATAGTCAGGTAGAGATAGTAGCTAACGATAAAAATAGTCACTCACAACCAGTTACATTATCAAGTTTTTCGATGGACTTCTCAGATGGAGACGATTCTTCTAGCAAAGATGCTGTTAATGCAAGCTTGCGACCTAAAAAATCAGATGAAGATCATACCATTCAAAAGACTGAAGAAGTTCAAACTTCAGACATAAAAACGGATGAATCTTCATCGAGTTTAAGTGGTGATATAGAAGATCAAATACCTTCTTTAATTGTATGTGGGAAAAACTCTGTGGAATCACAAATGGCTAAATTGACGGATACTAATCCAGATATGGGCCCTTTGCCACCTCAAATTTCCCAAAGAACCACCTCTTCGAAATTATTAGACATCTTAACTGATACAAAACCAAAACCTGCCATAAAAATACATAACTCTCAAATAATAAAACCTGCGCAAGGCTCACCTCTTATAAAGTCAGAAGGATTCGAATCGGTATTCGACAACAAACCAAAGTTCGATCCGAAACACTCAAAATTTGTTATAAAATCGTCTGCCACTCCTAGCCCTTCTAATAAATCAAACAAACCAATCATATTATCTGATAAAGTAATTAAACCCGTCTCTGAATCTGAGTCTGTTTCTGTACAAAAAGTTTCATCCAAGAGGACATACCAAGATGTAGAAGACATCGACACTTTCATAATACAAAAACCAACCAAAAAACCTCAAGTTGAAGAAAAAGAGGAAATATATATTCCAGTCAAGGGAAGAAAATCAGTAGTTGGCACGAAAGCCCAAGCAAAACCTCGAATTATACAACAAACTATCATCACACCTTCTGGAGACATAATTCAACCAGCAGTGACACAATCTCAGTCGCAACCCTCCACGCAAATTGATGATTTTGATATAAATTCAATGCCAATTGTGCTCTCAGATCAAATTCTAACCCCCGAAAGCATAGAAAACATGCCAATTGTCCTCTCTGATCCTATCACAGTTCCATCAACTACAAAACCCACTGAGAGCTTAATTAGCACAAAGAAGTCTATTGTTCATAATCAAGTTAAATTACTAAACAAATCTCCTGCATTAGGAAAAGAACTATTCAAAACAACCCAACCATCTCCCACTATCTTAAGAACAATACAAAAAACCACAAAGCAATCGCCTAAAGTTTATACCTCTAATCAGAAGCTACTGAAAGGTAGTTCAATTTTAAGCCAAAGTGGAAAACCCGGAAAGTTTATTATTGTTCCAACCCCTTCCACCACAACTGGAACAAAATACACAGTAGGTAAGAAGACTGTCATATCAGGAAAGAAAATTACCACTCCAATTATATCCAGTGCGAACGCTAAGGTCACCCCAGAACCCACAGGAAATAAAGTAATGATAGTTACAAACAACCTCGGCCAACAATCAAGGGTTTTGTTGACCCCTGCCCAACAAAAACTGCTGGGCTGCCAATCGTCCGGCTCAAAAATCATCAAAGGTGCTATTAAGTCAATACCAAAGACACTCGTAAAAGATGGTGTCTCAACCGGAGGAAAAATTACTAACATAGTTTCACAAACTATCATAAGTCCCAAGGGGCAAATTACCACGACCACCAACCCCAACATTTTACCAAATCAATTGGCCACGACTTCCCAATTAAAAAATATTAAAATGGATGCGAAAGGCAATCGGAAGATCCAACTGCCGACACAAAGAATATATTCTAAAGTGGGTGCCACCCAACACAGGACAATTGTTGTTAAAAATCAGCAGGGCCAGACCACTTCAATTAAACGGATTCAGGGTACAGATGATGCTTTATTAGATCAACAGGTCGCCGAGCAAATACAAGCAATCAACAAAGCGAATGAGCGCCAGCAGTTGTTAAGCAAGGCTACCCAACAAATTAAAGTAGATGTGAGTGGGCAGAAATCTAGGTTCCCGCTAAAGAAATCGTATGCTAGAAAGCAGGTCTTTACTCCAAGTGAAGTGTCCAAACAAGTGCCGATAGCTCAGAAAACTACTGTTTCAACAGCTGCTACAACCCAGTCGCTTATAGGGTTGCCAGCTTTGGCGCCTTTATCACCGACTAAAAAAGCAGCAGAGACTTCTTTACTAAATCTAAATAAAATGGAAATCCCTCAATCAGTCGAGGAAACCCCAGTACCTGCAGAACCTCAAAAGCAACCAGCTTCATATGTGATTCAAGATGCTTTAGGCAATCAAACTACGATAACTGAAGGCCAAATATTGGCATTTCCCAGCGAAACTGTCGATGGTCAACCTCAGTCGTACATGCTGGTTACTGTTGATGAATCTGGTAACTTGAAACCTTTAAATAACGAAACATTAATGACTCTAGATCCAAATTTATCATTGGGTGGAGATTTGGGTAACATGGTCTTACAAATAGATCAAGGTAGTGACTCCCAACAACTTTTAACCGCAAGTACTCCTATACAAGAAAAACCTACATCAATTGCTGCCAAACCAGAGCCCCTTCCTACCAGAAATATTTTAAGAAATACATTAGACCCAGACAACTTAATATCAGCTGCTGTACAAGAATCTCATCAACTACTTCCTGAAAGTAAACCTGAGAGTGCATTGGTTAATACAAACAGTCTGGTTCTACCACAAGCTGCTGTTGATCCAAGTGCTATGTCCAGCATTGTTTGTAGCACAAATGAAACAAACCAGCAACTTTACATTACAGGTGATCCTGTAGCAACCCAGAAATTATTAGACTCTCTAGCAGACGGCAACACTGACTTAGCTAACATACTCGCTAATGCAGAAGGCAACATTATTATACAAGCTGATGGTCAGCAATTTTTGATTAACACAGGCAATCCAGACGCTCAAATGCTTTTAACGATGAACGCCGACCCGCCAAGTGAAATTGGAACAAGTAATCCAGTTTTCGGGGCACAACCTTCCAAAAACCAAGACATCCTAGCTGCTGCTCTTGCAGATACAGACGTTTTTCAACAAGAACAAAGTGTCCTGCCATTGCAAGGAAAAGTAACGCAGTCACAACTTAGTCCTAATAGCACTTTGTATCCTATGAATGTCACTGGAGTGTTGGAGACGAGTGCTATGAATTCTCCTATAATGTCGCCTTTAGAAACTCCTAAAAACAACAAAAAAATTGATGACGAAACTGATATTTTAACGCAAGTGCCAAAGAATGTTGATTTACCGATTACGATCACAGACCCTAACATATCGCAAACGGTGGCTCAGCAACAAGTGGCCTCACTTATAGCTAAGGAACTCCATACGAATTTAGATTTGCCTTTAACTATAACTGACCCGACTGCATCGGTAACTTCTGCTGAAATGAGTAGTCCTTCATTTGTATATTCTTTACCAACTTTAGAGGAGACTGTGGATATAGGCCAGAAGTCGTTTACATCCTCGATTTCAATGCCGTTGCTTTCGGATGATCCAGAGGATATAGTTGAAAGTTCTGTGGTAGACGTTGTTGCAAAAGAAGATGAATCAGAATTGGATAAAGACACAGCACAAGAATCTAATGGAATTGCCCATATCACAACTCATACCGAAACAAGTGCCGAGTGCAAGTCCGGCGAAAACCGTCTAGAAGAAGAAAAACCTAGTGGTGAACCTTTCATGGGAACGGTTAGCGACGGCTTGTGTTCGATGAGGGGTGGTATATGTAATTCGTTAAGTGAACCCCCTCCGGATATGTTTGATTTTCCGATTGGGCAAAGCTACGAAAACACAATCAGTAACGACAAACCTGTAGAAGTCGACATTCCTATAGATACAAATTCCGATAATACAAATGAATCTTTATCAAACAACATAAACGAGGAAGTCGATTTATTGCATCAAGATTCCTTACAATCGAAACCTTTCGAGCAAGAATCAAACACTGAAGAATTGGAGATATTCGAAGGCAGAAAGAGCATTACGCCCACGTACACGAGTAATCTCACGGCCGATTTAAACTCCCCGAGCACAAACAACACCGACGAGAATTCGTGCGAGATCCCCGTTCAACCGGAAATTATTACCGATTTAAATTCTACGACTTTCGAGAACAAGGTGGACATAGAAAATTCCGATTTGGATTCGCCGGGTAAGAGGAAATACATTGATAGTGACGGGGACGACAGCCTCGGGAAGAGATGTAAATTTGACTGAATTCTTAAATTTTAAGGTTTGGTTGTACATAAAATGTATAGCAAAATGTCGTTTAGGTAAAGATAAAAAACAAATGTTCAAAATTTGTGTCATTATGTAAATATTGTTATAATTTTATGTACATGGACGTGTACATAACACAAATTGATTTTTTTAAGTAAATTATTATCATCATTTGCTAAATAAGAAGATATATTAAGTATACTTTGGATTTCTAGATTTTTTTTAAATAATATATGATAGGCACATTTATAAAAAATATTTAATATAATGTATGTTTAGATTAGATTTCCATGTCATATGTGTTATCGATTTTTTGAAGATACATTTGGAATAAGGATTTATTATACATAAATATTTTATTTTAAGTTAGAGCATATATTATATTAGTTTATAATGTGTAGTTTTATTATAAACTGAACATACAAAATTGTTTTTTTTTAATTTTAATTTTCCACCTGTTTTTTCCTTGTCTTTGGCTGGTAAAAGCAATGTTTTATTAACTTTTATTAATGTGCACCATTGACCCTAAGTTTTAAACTATTGCATAAAAGGAAAGTAAGGCAAGCCATTCTACATTTAAATTTTGTTTTTATTATAAAAACTTAACATTGTAATTTACATTTTCCCTTAAAAAATAAAAACAAATTCGTGTAAATATAATGTTCATTTACTATCAATTCGATCAAATTATTTTTTAAATCTTATTGCTTTAAATGAGCAAAGCCTAAACTTTAATTTGGTAGTGCGAACTAATTAAGTTTATTATCAGCAATTTATCACTTTAATGGAATTTTATTATATGCACAATCAATTACATTGAGTATAAAAATGTACCAATATTTAAAACAGCAATACATTATTTTTAACAAGAAAATAAAAATAAATAATAATTTTTACAACTATTGAAAAATTTGCTATAACGGGGGTTTTTTAACTTTGGCACTTAACGTGTTAAATACATTGTCGTTATAGCTACGATATCTGTATCATATATTTTGCACTTCTCCTTTGCAATGGGCACAGCATGTAGCGTGAGATGCGGGATGTTGAAGGAACATCTGCCCCCCAATTACGGAATGCGCAGCTCCCATTACAGCATTGCATGCAGTGTCTGGCTTCGACGCTAAAGTGACTGGATTTTTAAGAATCTGTAACAAAATAATACATTTTTTTAGAAACAGAAATTATATTATTTCTACAATTGTTATAAGCATACCTTTAAAGCTGTATTCTCTGCTTTTGTATTCGAAGGCAAACCTAATGTCTCTTCAGGTATGTTTGTTGCCAGCTGATTGTTACTTCCCAACATTTTAGTCGCCACATTTTTTGTTTGCATGTTAACTACTTCTGAAAGGTCCAAAATGTTGATATTTTTTAAGGTGGTTTCGCTAGTTTGGATGTTTAAATCTTGTTCAACGTGACTTAAATTGTTGTTTGCCCGAATGAGGTTATTTCTAACTTTAACTCTTTCTTGAAGCAGGTCCTTTGTAGTTTCTTGCA
>JAUIMW010001163.1:0-13449 GCA_033557785.1 Enochrus cinctus
GTTATTGCCGATAATAGACTATTGTGACTGTCTTCGAACTAATATAACTGGTGAAATGAATATGAAACTTGAAGTTCTGCTTAATAACGTTATTAGATATATATTTAAGCTGCGTAAATACGATCACATTTTGCAGTATAGAGAGTCATTGGGCTGGCTGACCGTTCATGGGAGGCAGATATTGCATGTGCTATCCCTTACATTTAATATTTTGAAGTATGACACGCCTTTGCATTTGAGGAGGAATTTTGAATGGCTGAGTACACACGGTTTGCCTTTGAGATCTCAGAATAATAAAAAAATTTCTCTTCCAGCACACCGAACAGAATTTTATACGAAATCATTCTCTGTTGCTGCTGCGCGCCATTGGAATGAACTGCCTGATGAGTTAAGGGTCTTGGTGGGAGTTGGTCTATTTAAATATTAAGTTATTACTTCTGAATAGACAAAAATAGATCTTGTGATTTCCTTTCCTCTTCCTTACTTCCTTCCTCTTTTTCACTCTTTTTTCTATATAATAATAATAGGGAACAACACAATTTTAACTTTACTAACATCACATACACAAAAGAAACACTTGAACTCTATGTATAACAATATGATATCGTCTCGTTATTCCTGTAAAAAAATGAGAAAAGTTGTCCCCAGGTAGCAGTATCACTTCTTTTTCTGTGGGTTTAGTTTGATGACAATCTACTAGGAATGTTCAACAACTGAGATTATCACATCGGTCCATCAACAAGATATACTGTAATGTAAGAAATTAATTGATGTTGTTGATGAGCCTAGACAGAACCAATAAATAAATAAGGCAGTATATATTTATTTACAAATAACATTGTATAGAAATCGTCAGAAATTAAAAAATATTTACGATGTACTTCAAATTCCGACCATATGTTTGTTGTGTTTTTCAGCGTAAAGTCGATAAACTTATTGAAGATATTTTATATTTATAAATATGTAGTGATGCCCTCTTCTCATATCTTTCATTTAAGAATATGACAGATGTTGAGAAAATCGAATCGTTGAGTGATGTGTTTAGTGGTGCGTTTATTTAAATATTTTGCAAATTACAAAACACATTTTCTAGCGTTCTCTCGCATGTTCTAGATAGTAGTAAACATACTAATGGTGAGGCCCGGACTAAGAAGCATTCTGTAGCGGAATCTACTCACTCAAGGACTAGATTCTCAGATGTTGATGGAGACGACAGGTCAGTAGCACTTTTAAAACTTTATTTAACCTTACTATTGTTGTTATTATGAATGAACCCCTGCAACCAACTTAGGATGCAGGGCACCTCATATTATAAAATAATTTTATTTCAGAACAGAAGTAACTCAACTATGACTCGTCTTCAATCTTTATTCGTTTTGGAGAACCATTTTCTCCAAATAAATGACGAGCCACCCCAAATAATTGTGACGCAACATTTGTAAGTGAAGCTCGAGAGGCTTTACTCTAAAAATCTAAACACTAACTTTCTCTAAAGATTTATAAACTGCTCAAAATTGATATATTGCCAATAGAGGAAACTTTACTTTATGTCTATTTTCATCAATTAATGATATCTATCGCAAATGCTGTGCAGACTTACAAACGCCAATCCCATTTAATTGCTTGTTTAATTGTAAAAATTATTACAAAAAATTAATTTAAGTATTGTTTTCTAGATCATGGTGGTACTCATTTTGCGTAAAATGCCGAGCGAAAGAGTCGCATCCTTCGTGGCACCCTCCGTTATGGCCGAAGCTATGTCCATACCCTTTTTGCTTGACGTACCGACAGTTCTCAAGAATCATAGCCCTCACGCTGATAGGGGTTTTAATGTGGGGAGTAGTCTACGCAGTATTGGGCGACACAGCAGCACCAGGAGGCCAACTGTTCCAACTTATCTTCCTTACCATATCCGCCCATTTCGGCGGGTGGCTTATGAACCTCACGACTTTACCGAAACTGATAGGAATGCTGTTTGTTGGGCTCATCTTCCAGAACGTGGGGTTGATAAATTTTGATGAAGGGTTCTCTCATGTAACCAAGGAACTTAGGTAAGTACCCTTTGACGTCATTTACCATACGTTTTTCAAGCACGTATTTTCTTTTAGGAAAGTTGCCCTGGTAATAATCCTAATCAGAGCTGGATTGGACTTGGACCCTCTAGCTTTAAAAAGATTGAAATTTACGGTAATTAAATTGGGCCTTGTGCCATGGGTTGTGGAAACCGGAGTCATCATGTTACTGAGCCATTTCTTCCTGGATTTGCCTTGGAGCTGGGCCTGTCTGTTAGGAACTGTGATATCCGCAGTATCTCCAGCTGTGGTAGTGGCTTGTCTATTTAGGCTTCGGGCTAAGGGATATGGTGTTGCTAAAGGTATACCTACTCTCATAATAGCAGTAGCTGGTATAGATGACGCTACGTCGGTGGCGATATTTGGAATTATACAGAGTATAATGTTTTCTCAAGATTCGTTAACAACACAAATTTTGCAAGGGCCTATTTCTATATTTGGAGGTATCGGGTTTGGTGTTGTGTGGGGGTTAATTTCTGCTTATGCTCCGGAAAAGTACGATCCGTTTGTGGTGCCTCTGCGCGTTCTCATGCTCCTGATGGGTGGTCTAATATCTCTATTTGGAAGTGAGCTGATTGGCTATGGAGGCGCTGGGCCTCTAGGGTGCGTAGCTGCTGCATTTGTTTCTCTGGTCATGTGGTCGAAACAAGGCTGGGAAATAGAAGAAAATCCGGCAACTACAGCTTTTGAAATATTTTGGATGATCTTTGAGCCTATACTCTTTGGGGTCACTGGTGCTCAAATTAAATTAAACGAACTCGACCCCAATATTGTGAGTATAGGAGTTGGGTGCCTTATTGCAGGGGTTGTTATAAGGATTGTGGTAACTGTGGTGTTGGGAATTGGGTGTAAGTTAAATTTGAAGGAGAAAATATTTGTTGCTCTTTCTTGGATGGCTAAAGCTACCGTGCAGGCCGCTCTTGGGCCTGTAACTTTAGGTATAGTGGGTGATCAGCAGCCTGATAAACATTATGCAGAGACAGTTTTGATGATATGTGTGCTATCGATTATCTTAACTGCGCCTACAGGAGCCATTTTGATCACCATAGCAGGGCCTAGACTCCTTACGAAGACGAGGTTCCCACAAGTCACGGAAGGCTGGCGGCGAAGCCACAGGCCTTCCATTCGAGATATTAGTATTATTGATGAGGAGGAAGAACGCGACAATGTAGAAAACTCGGAAGATAGCAGGCAAGAACCGCAAACGCCAAATAAACTAGAACCTTAGGGGAGTATGTGTATAAATTATATTACCGCAGCTTTATTATTGTTTTAAGTAGTGTAGTACATTTGTATAGATAGGTGTAAAGATTTTCATAAAATCTTTTATTCTCAATTCTTAATTAAAGTTTTAAAAATGATTTTAATCTGAAACGCAAAAGAAATGTATTTATTCATCTAAAGATTTTGTTAGTTTTAACGAAAGTAAAATCGTGTAATTATAAATTTGATTAACATTGTCTATGTTTTATTTTGATAGAATGTTTTAGAAGATTATAAATATTTTAAATAAATATTTTATAAAAATTGTTGTATTTTTTATTTGACTGTCTTTTACAAAGCAATTGTGACACTACCAAGTGTTTTAGGATAATTTTATACTAAGAGTAAATTACACTCGCTACCCTAGGTCCGTGGAAGATCCTCATCACTGGAAAATGCCTGTAAAGTGGCAGGGAGCAAGGTCTGGAGTATGGGAAGGGAAGGGCGTTCGAGCATTATCGTGAAGGAAAATCAACAGTCCATTCTTAACTTTGGCCACAGGTTCTTCATGGAACCAGTGACTGTAAACAGGTACTGTTCAGAAATATTTAGCTGCCAAGTCTTTATCCATAACGCTTTAAGTATTTTGCTAGATTTTTAAAAAGTGGTTAAGTGTCCAAAACATGAGGATAGAGGTCAATCGTCTCTCTAGGTTCCACTGTATTTACTTTGAATCTTAGGATATTATAACAGCACTCAAATAAAAAATCTATCTGAAAACAATGAACGCCTTAATTCTGAACATTTCATGCAATATCAATATCAAAATTCTAATGGATCAGGAGTCATGTTGCTATTACGAATAATGAGAAGGTATATAGTTTAACAAAATTTTCGATGGACACAGGAGTTCCATAAATAAGTCCCCAAAAGATGTATTTTTTCAGCCTGTTGATATCCTTCCACAAGCATTGACTGCTACTACGATGACATGAACTCATATGTTCAAAGTAAGTCCTCTTTTCACTTAGAACGTGCAATTAAGTTACGAAGCAGCTTGCAGGACTCCCAAATTATTAATATAAGTTCTATTATCCAAAGATAACAGCCTCTGTTGGTCTGCTTCTTCTTGATAGAAGCATAAACATCAAAAATATTTATTATAGAGACAGGCAAGGCCCAAAGAGGTAAGAAAAGAACGTAAAACAAGCAAGAACATAAAATAGGCAACACACCAAACTGGAATAACTTGAGGTACCATACACTAATAAATATATATTTTGTCTGCACAAAAGAAGGGTCGAGCATGGTCGAGGAAAATAAAGGAAATGTTTCAGAAAATAAAAAATAAACTTTAAGGAAACAGAAATCTGAATAAAGGAGAACTATCCCAACATCACTGTGGTAGCAAATGAATTATTCTTAATAGATCACCGAAAGAAGATTCTTAGATGGCCAAACGAAGATGAAAGAGCACATCAGAAAGGAAGCAGCTTGACCAAAATATAAAAACAGTCAATAGAAGACTTATAGTAGCTAGGAATTGGATGAGAAGTAATGATCTAACATACACAGCAAATTTCTCCAATCGAGGCATACTATACCTGCAACTATGCTATCATCACCTGTAATCTTTTGTAAAAATTATTAAAACACCTTCTATTAAAATTAACACAATTTTCTTTAATTCAAGTTAAGAATATTATCCAAACTTTATGTTACACTTAGGGACATTCCATGTCTCAGCCACAGTCTCGTCTACATATGATTTTTTTCAGAAATCAATTGCCTTCGTAAATCTAGGGACACCTGTATACATGCACATTTGGTGAAGTATTTGCAAAACTAAAAGCACTTTTGCTTAAGTGATTATATTTTATGTAATTAATTATAAGTGTGCACACGAATGCCCTCAAAATTACTTATCTAATTAATTAAAATATCGGTGCTAACATGATCGTGAAGGTATGAAAATGAATCGAAAATTCGATATATGGAATTTATTTAAAAAAAATGCACATCATGTGCATATATCATACATTCATGCTGATTTCATAAACATATTTAGAATAAAATACAACTGATAATAATAAGGCATTCATATGAACTAATAAATAAATAATTTTTTTTACAAAAATTTCAATATCTTTCTCATTATTTTATTTTTGTAAAATGATAAATGTTATTTACAAATAACATAGTAAACAAATTATGAAGAGTATAGATTTTTTATATTTAATTAGCTATGTACAATGTATCAAATGTTAAGTTTAAATATATTTAGCAAGTACATACACTCATATATAAAGTTTATAAGAATAAAAAAAACTACTTTCAAAAAAAAACGTTTAAATAGTATTTAATAATTTTTTGATTTTATATATGAGAATATGCATAATTTTAATTATGTACTTATATCTGAATTTTCAATAGACTCATTCAATAATAACAGCATATGAAATTTCTTACGATCGATCTGCAAATATTTTCTATATCAATGTATCAATTTTAATATTTACTAATACATAAATAACAACTAAATGGCAGCGAATTGGAAGCAGGCTGAGAATCGAGATCGTTGAGATGAATAGGAAGATTATAATATTATAAAATTGTAACGTTTATCATTTGTTTGTGTCCTCGAGTCTCAGTCTGCCCCCTGAGGCGCTCTCGAACTGAAGTTTATACAATTTACTACATCTATACAAATATTTTGTTTGTGTTGCGAAATTGGTCAGTGATAGATGCCGACTTGTAACGGCACATGCATTATGTATTTTACAATTTGTAAATAAGCCTAAATAGTCGACAATTTTTACTACCGGGGAGGTTTCGCCGTCTTTTCGAGCGGCATCACAATTTTGTACATTTAGCTCAGTACATATTTTTAATTTACAATATAACAAATTCACTACAACAAATTAAGACCGTATTCGTTTAGAATATCTGCGTTATGGTGTTTTTAAACATTGAAAAACTCTACTTTTAAACTATTTTTTATCTAAAGTAATAATAACTTTAATTGATTGTCAACAGTACTTTTCATTGTTTTAACGGCTTGGGTAGCGCAACATTTCTGTTTATAGTTTATATACATCAGGGAACATTATCAACATTCACTAAATATACCTAAGTATGTACTTAAATTTTAATAAGAACAATTTTATATTATGCAAGTCTTAGGCTGAAAAAGCTTTGCACTAAAAATCTTCCAAAAATAATAAATTCTATTAGGAAAAATAAAAAAAAGGTAATTTATGATAGTTATTATTCTAAAAACTTTTATATTCTCATGTAACTTCTATAAATTAAGTTTTTATTAAAATATAGGTACAACATAAAACACCAACATTCAATACAACATTTTACGATTATGCTACCCAGCCAAAAAAACCATACACATTATTTACTATTATATAAAGGATCCTAAAACGTGACTAAGTTTTCTTTATTTTATAATTCAGATAATAAAAATTGTCGAGACGCAATTCATTCATTTCTCAAATAAAAAAATTAAATATATTACAATATGGTATAATATGAATTTATTTTTTGTATTTTTTTTTATCGTATGTTTGTAACTATCCTCGAAGCTGACATACTTTTTTTTTATATGCTCTTTAATACATCTACGTATCATGAAACTTTTTCTAACAGCTGTGCAAAAGTCAACATACTAAATTTCACCTATATTCAGTCATTGCATGACATAAAATTTGTTAAATATACATTAATATCACGTAGGTTTTCATTTCTTTTTTAAATTTAATATTAAATTGAACTAAGCAATGAAACTTGACTAGATACAAGAAACGCATGCCAGAGTTGCAAAAAGTGTCATGTCAAAATTAAATTGGTTTAATTTTACGTATATTAGTTCTTACAAATTTTACAAAGTGGTCCAAAAAATGTGTTCTCGATCGATAAATTTAGCGCAATTTTAAAAACAAAAACATTATATCCACTTTTTTGGACGGTACACGTTTTAAACAAAAAGGAAATTTCAGCTTCAACCAATTAAAACACAAACTTTGCAAATCTGGCAATTCAATTTAAATTTATATTAATTATTTTAGTTTTAAAGTATATTTAGATATTTCAGTTCTGATAGTAATAATTATAAGCTATATCGTACAATATATAAAATACATAAATTTTTACATTTCCAACATTATCTCCCATTCTGATTATGAATAAATTTAAAAATCCTAAATATTTTTTAGCTAAATTTAAAGCTTGAATATTCTACTAAACCTCAGTTATGGATTGATTTAAAAATTGAGCTTTAACTCTCAAATATGGCACCGAACTGGTCAAATTTATAAATTTAAAATGTTTGTAAGGTATTATAATTTTTACTTAAATCACATTTACGGAACATCTCATTGAGGAAGGCCAGCAAAAATACTCACAAATCCAACTGCACTCTGTTTCTGAATACACGAGCAAACCACTTAAAATTAATCCCAAGCTAAAACAAACACAGAAACATTCAGGTGTTTTTACGTTAAAGTTTATTTCATCCCGCCTGATGTGATTCCCCCCACATACCAAAAACAGAATACAGCAAACTAAATTCTTGTTTCTCTAATATAGAGAAACAAGAACCTTAATAATTCGAGTTTATTCGTAGTATCTTTGATGGCTGTAGAATTCACGATCATCTATATCTAGGTCGGCGAATCTTTCTAAAAGTTCTTTCCTGTAATTCCTACCTTCCTGCCGGTATGGTTTCTCATCAGGTTTTCGGACAGCCTCGTCTCCATATCTCCGTTCGTCAAACCGATCTCTCCTTTCATCGGCATACCTTGCTTCCTCTGCTCTTCTATCACTTACTCTGCTGCGTTCTTCCTCGGACCGTCTGCGTTCCATTCGGTCATCAACTGTCCATCCTACTCTCCTATCTTCATACCGTTCTTCCGGTCTCCTTTCATCCCTAAATTCCTTAGGAAATTTCATATTCCAGCCGTATCCCCTAGGTGACAGATCGTCGTGGACCTCTTCTTCAATGGGTTGCTCCGTAGAGAGCCTCCACTATATCGCATTAAGCGCCCGCCTCGATGAGCCTCGATGGGAAGGGTACTCTTCTTCTCTACCAGGTCTGTGATCTCTCGGAGGTAATCTGTCTAATGTCCTATCTAAACCACGATCTCTATAATCTTCCCCTCCTGCCAAATGGGGAGGAACATTATGGGGGTTATGAGGATATGAATCTCTCTCCGTATACTCATCATACTCTCTCTCTCGTTCTAAACGGGGTCTTCGTGCATGCGTTGTAGTGTGAAAAGTTGGTACTGTTAGGGAAGAGAATAGGAAGATGTAATGTCAAATTGTTGGAAAATATGCAAGTTCAAATGAAATATCCAAACTGCTTACAACACTTGTTTAGCTTTTTAATATTAAAAGAGATTGTCAGCAATTTGAACAATGATTAAAAAGAAATTAAAAATAACAATACACAAAGAAACCATCACTCAAAAAAGTGTATAGGTGCAGGAACAATAAAAACTAACACAAACAACTTACGGCTCTAACTTTTTAAGTAAAAAAAGAAGCATAAAAGCGACAGCTAAGCGAATAAGTCTGTAGAGCCTGCTCTCCATATTTTTCCTGGGCTTGGAGCTACCTCATCTGCCAGACAACAGATGACGTGGTTGCAAAGCATAAGTGGATATGCAGAAGCAAGATCGAAAAAGAAAAAAAAGTATTAGAAAAATAAATCATGCAAACAGAAACCTGAAGTACATTGTGTATAATTTTTTTCTACTTTTAATACATAGACGGAATAGGCATTGTCATTGATCCAGAGAAATCTGAAAAAACATTTAAAATAAAATAATATAAAATGCAAAGTAACAATAAAAAACTCAAGATAGACTAATATTTTATTTCATCACAATTGTTATTGGACCCAGAGCATTCAAAATACATTTACTTTAAATATTTATATATGTATAAAACTAATATAAGACACCGGCCGACAAAGTACTTTAATTCTTGTGGTTTTGGCATGGTAACTGTATCGTTTGTATGTAATTAATAAGAGGTAAACTGTTTGGGTTTGCATTTGTTGGCCGGTTGTAAGAGCAAAACTATAACAAAAAAAATATGCTCAAATAGTGCAAGGATTTTCGAGATTGAATTTAGAACTGCCCTTAAACTTTCTGGGAAGACATTTATCCTATATATCAAAGTTTAACGCACAACATTATAACATTTAAAGTTTACACAAATAGTTTTTTGGTTTATAGGCCTTAAAATTATTCAAAATTCAATATATTAAACACTATCTGAGCAAGCTAAACTCCAGCTAGCAATAATATAAGTACATATACTGTTGCATATATAAAAACTGGTAATTTTAGCCGAATACAAAATAAACAATATGTAAAAACTAATAAATGCAATTTGAATACTAAAAGAACGTAAATGTAACAAATTCTTGCATTAAATTAGTTTAAAATTACAATCATGCAGTGTTTTATAAGAAAGAAAGTGATTCTAGAGAATCTACAGAATCCCAACTTTGTAACCCTATGTATCTAACACCTGCATGACTACCTCTAGCATCGTGGGCATATCCGTATACATCATGGTGGGCTGGAACAACGTTAGTATTGTTAGTAAACTAGCTTACAACTATGGTTAGTAATAGTTAGGTAATTATAGTAAATAGATATTTTGTATAGTACTCGATAACTATAACTTAGTGAAACCCGTAAAGTCTCGATTATCTAGTGGTAATTACCTGGTAACGTGGGTCTGCCCTGTTCCCCACTTGGCGATGCTTGGGGTGAACTTCCAATTGGTCTTTGAACATTAGGGACAATTTCAGGATGTGTGGCTCTCCAATATGCCTGGAATTATGTATTATTTATATTTTATAGATTTATTACCGGTACCGATTACCTCTAAATATTCGGCTATATGTTCACAAGCATCTTCTAATTGATTTTCATCTAGTATTACATCGAACATCTCAGGTGGACATTGAGCTAATTTTTCTGAAGCTACCATTTGTACATTTAAATGTCGTGCTTGACTTTTACCCCTGGATTTTATTAATCTTTGTAAAACCTAAAATAAATCGTTTAAGGCACACGTTAGAAAAGTGTTATTATTAAACTTACTTTAGGACTAGTTATTTTAAGATATACAATTGTAGGAGCTAATGAGGTTTTGGCAAGCTGTGAAGGATGGTTTATAGTATCACAATCCAACACTACAAGCTGCAAAGTTCGAGCTAACTCAAATATCCTCTCGATTTCGGCTTGAACTTCTTGCAGGCAAGTGGAACGAGTGTTGGAGCGTTCCATTATCGCCCGTCTCGATGGGTTATTTAGAAGAGAACGTTTTGCTAAAGAAATATCTGCCATTACTCTAGTAATAATAATTCTGAAACAAAGATAGTTTTGTTACCTCACCACTTATTTGAGAAAAGCAGGGCGGTACTTACTTTCCTTCGAACCTATGTTTTAAAAAATCAAACAAAGCTTTCTGCATCATATCTGTCACTTCGTACCCTTTTAACGAAGGTCCAACTAAGACTACAGGGCGCATGGAGGGAACTACGTCATAAGGTGCTGTTGTCTCCTGCTTCTTAAAAAAAGGCTTTTTCTTCTCTTTGGCGGGTGGTGTCGTGAGTGATTTACCAGTTCTCGGGTTTCCAAGAGAATCTGATTCATCTCCTAAAAGCAAATAACATATTAGCATCTGAGTAAATGCCATCAATATTTTAAATTTAACGCAAACCAAATCAACTCCTTACTTATTTTATTGTTTCTTCTCTTATAGTACTTTTTAGTACACAAAAAAATAAAATAAAAAGCCAAAAAAGCTACGTCCTACGAGCTTCTACGTACTATCTACATTTATCTAGCAGGACAGGTGTTTTAGGTTTAAGGTGCCATGGGAAGTTAAGGATGGTAAAAAGGAATGAAATAAAAAAAATTTAAACAGATTTTTGACAATAACATGCCTTCATACCATGGATAAAACTTACACGATATAAATTAAAATTTTGAAATAAATTGATTAAGGTGAAATACGTTAGTAACAAGATTTGTCCACGGTATGCCATTTTTTTTTTGACACTCAAAAATAAAATACAAACACACAACAAACAATACAACAGTAACAAATAAAATAAATATATATAATTTTAATAACGTTTTTTTTTTACAAGAGATTAACTCTAAATATGTTTGATAAAATATCTAATAAAGTATACTCAACGTTTTCTCCATACCACTGACTGTTCGTTGGAGTGACATTAAAACAACTCAACAAAAAGTTATCCACGTTGTTAAAGAAAAGAAAAAGAACATAAAAACACATATACTTTGTGTATGAAGTGTTGTGGACGGGACATACCAGGCGTAGGAGGGGTGCTACCTCTCGAAACATCGTTACCAGCTGCCCCAATGTTTGAGCTGGAGCTTGTTTTGCTTGAGTGTAGTTTGGTGGTCCTCGTTTGGGACTGTTGAATCCTCAGGTTCTCTAGCTTTACGGGAGAAGGAATGAAGCCAACGTCACAGCCTTCTTTTACAAGTCTTCCTATCCACCAATTGTTGTCATATTTTTCCTAAAACATTGGATTAGCTTCAATAAAAGAAGATATTTTATCAATAGGTATGCTTTCAGCAGCATGTTTTAAAGGAACACATGCTTCTCGTGAAAGATATACTTTCTGGGGACACGGAATGTCCTCCAGGTAGTCCGGTATATATAAATATCAGTAATGAGTACGTAGACAGCAGTGTACCTGGAGGTACATGTCAAGAAAGCAGTTCTTCCTTTGTTATATTCAAACATAGTGGAGCACAACAGTAAAGGAAGTTAAATCTAGATTTATTACCTTAATATGTAAAAAGTCTCTAACGTCAAATGATATCGCATAACCATGAACTGGAGAATCATCATCTAATGACCCATCGTATGCTACATTTGTACGTACGGCGAATGCTACCGGTTTTGTCTGAAAAAAAAACCAATATCAATCTTAGAAAAATATAAAATAGTAAAATGTAGCAGGAAGGTGGGCTCAGTTCTTTATTATCAGTGAGAGTGTAAAGTGTTTAAAGTTTATAACATCTATTATATTATATATGCAAATAAACAATCGTAGCAGCTTACCCTTGCTTTTTCCAACTGGCTGAGCGCTTGGCGTTCCTTCTCCCGTCTAAGAGTTTCTTTCTCCTCGTCCAGCGACAGATCCGAAGAGGGCTGAGAGTAGTTAGAGTCAGCTGAGCCCTGCAAACACGAAAATTTCAGTCCCCGCAACCAAAATCAATAAACTCTGTCGTAAAACTTCAAATAACTAATAATGCACTTGCATTAAATATAGAAGTTGTCTATAGTCAAATACTGTGCACAGATGATATCTAAAAATGGGTATGAGATGATCTGAAAATTTCTTAAAAAAAAAAAATATAAAAAAATTGTGAATGCCGCAACTTTCCACTCGGTATTCAGTGAGTTGCGTTGACCGAAATTAATGTAGAAAGCACTTGGAATAAGCCGTGTGAACTCAGCTGAACTGTCTTTGATCAATACTATATCAGATGATGCCATGGAGGCGAGTGGCGAGGGACGCCCGATATTTTTACTTTATCCGGAACGTAAATTTGAAGTGCTGTGAAAACTAATAATATTTACTAACCCTTGAGGATATTTCTAGCTTCATGGTCGTCAAGCAATAGTGACAACCAGCAATTCAAAAAAAGAGTAAAAATTAAAAGTTGCGTACTATTTTTAGATTTAATCGATATAATACGATTACGTTACATATATCTAAATAAAAAAAAACTATTGCAGGGAACGTGAACGTATAAAGCTTTTATGTTTTTAATCTTATTTGATTATTTAGATATTTGGGTGAGGATTAAAGCACTGAAGTAAAATATACAAAGCAGCGCGAACGGGACTAAAATAGATTTGTTTGAAGAGTAAAGTATTCACCTGAGGAAACGTTACTACAAAATAAATTACTATAAATTTAAATTAATTTTGAAAGGCAACTCTTTCGAAATTTGTTTTTCTAGTTTCAAATAGAAAATACTAATTCTAAAGTAAATGCTTTAAATCATATTTAATAGCATTTGAAACTAAATTTCTCCAACCTGTGTATCTTTGCTAGCTAATTCATTGAGTTTACTCACGACATGTATACAGG
>JAUIMW010001164.1:0-13449 GCA_033557785.1 Enochrus cinctus
GATGCCCCACATGTACGGGTGGCGTTCGAAAAGTTTGAGAGAAAAATTATTTTCCACGACCTTGCACTTTGCGAAATTAACCAAAAAATATCGCTGTTTTTTGGTCCTAGCCCTCGAACGGGTCCCGATGGAATTTTTTCAAGAGCATCATCTTAAAGTGTGTGTTTTTACCTTTAAAATGATACCCCACATGTACTGGTGGTGTTCGAAAAGTTTGAGAGAAAAATTATTTTCCTCGACCCTGCACCTTGCGAAATTAACCAAAGTTGTGAGTATCACAGTTTTTTGACCCTAGCCATCGAACAGGTTCCGATAGAATTTTGTCGAGTACATCATCTTAAAGAACGCATTTTTAGCTTTAAAATGATGGCCTACATGTACGAGTGGCGTTCGAAAAGTTCGAGATAAAAATTATTTTTCGCGATCCTTACGAAATTAACCAAAGTTGTGAGTATCGCATCAAAAAATTTCTAACTTTTTTATTTTGCCACCTAGAAGAACAAATTTGCCTGTCTCGTCTTTCTACGATCAATAACAAGGTCGACGGCCTCCTGAAGTTTTGACATTTTTTATTTTGAAAATGCACTTTTTTTAAGATTTCTCCGGAACCAATCGAACCAGAAGGCCGTTCTTTTTTCCAAAACGTTCATCAGATGGCGCTTCATAAGATAGACTAGGATTCTCGGTGTGATTTGAGCTCTCCGATTTTTGGGGATTTTTTAACCTCAAATCTTCGCAAGGGGTAGACCTCAAAATTTTGAAAAATTGAAAAAAAAATACCTCGAATTTCACATTCGATGTTAGAAAACATGGAGGACATTCCATGTATTTTTTACTTTCAATTATTCAACACTTTTTTTTAATAGAATAGAATTAATGAAAGAGAAGAACCATTAGAGGAAACAAGGAATGCCCTCCAGGTACTTCAATATATACATATTTTTATTCCTTACTATCTAATCAACAAGAAGTACTTAGACAGTGGAGTACTTGCAAATACTTACATACATATTTAAACATATTTAACACAACAGAATACCTTTGAAAGATTTCTCTGAGGTGTAGTGTAGAGAAGTAGGTTACAGAAGATCTAAAATTCCTGTCTTGGTTTTGCATATGGCGTATGTAGACCAGTAGAATAATTTATACTGCTGAATTTTATTCCATTTTTTAACAATATAATTGTTTTATTTTTAATAAAATGTTAATACTCAAATAAAAAGCGTGACGGTATCTGGAAAACATGAAATGTCCTTCAGGTACACTGCTATCTACGTTCTTCTAGTTGACGTAAAAAACCGAATACCTGGAGGACATTCCATGGTGGTCCTTCTTTCATTGTTGAAAATCAATAAACATCTCTCTATTAAAAGAGAATAAAAAACAATATAAAAGAAGCACCGCATGGGGGTCTGGGGGACATGGAATGTCCTCCAGGTACTCGGCAAACTACTCTCTTCAAACTTAGACAAATGAAAAAAACAGTTTAACTCATTACTGGCCGTTGGCGTATTAATACGTCATTTTTAGTCCGAATTCCAGCAGCCGCTGACGTAGTAGTACGTTTTTTTAACAGAATAATTTATTTGAAGCTGTTTTTTTTTATCAGTTCTTAAATAATTATAAATTGATTAATTATTCAACCTGGATTATAATGGAGGAAGACTAAGATTTTGAATGGCATAATATTTGCAATGAAACTAATGAGTTTTATGCTGATATATATAGATGAAAGCGATGATTCAGACATTCTAATCAATATTAAAAGAAATGTTTTACTTATCGTAAATGATTCTGAGAGCAGTGATGCTGATGTTACAGAACGATGTTAACAACGAAAACAATGATATAACTACGCACTGGTCTGAAAATGATGGTGATATAAATTTAAATGCATTTTTGGGAAATGATAGTGTTAAAGTGTTCAGTGTCCAATAAATTCTGAAAATATAGAAAATACAGAGGACTTGTTTATTGGCGATAACTTTTTTGAATTATTAGTAAAAGAAACAAACAGGTATCATACGGAAAATATGCACAAATATAAATCCGTGAAAAAAATAAATAAATCAATAAAACAATGGAATTTCCGAAATGAAGAAGTTTCTTGGTTTGAATATTTTAATGGGACAAGTAAGAAAATGTAGTATAAACAATTATTGGTCTACTGATCTACTAATTGAGACACCAATTTTCGGCAAAGTCATCCATCGAAATAGATTTAAACAAATATTACAATCATTACATTTTTGTAATAATAATGAAATGCCAGAAAAGGCAGATCGACTCTTCAAAATTAAACTAATAATAGAATGTTTTTTAGATGAATTTGATACAGTTTATAAACCCAAACAAAATCTTTCATTGGATGAGGCAATTATACCCCACTGAAGTCGTTTGAGTTTCCGAGTCTACAACCCAGGCAAGAAAACTAAATATGGTATGCTTGTCAGAATGTTATGCAAATCCAAAAGTGCATACATAACCAACTTTAAATTCTACAACGGAAGTGGAGAAAAGTTGCAAAATTTCGTAAAAAATCTTTTAGATAAATATGAAAATATTTTCAACATGTGTACATGGATAATGGTTACCTCACGATATAAAAAAATTAAGTTAAAAAGAGGTCAGCATGTTTTCCGTAGAAAAAAAGAAATTTTAATTCATGTATGAAAAGACAAGAGATATCTCAGAATGATCTCTACGATACATCAGGCTCGGCTTATAGAAACCGGTAAAAGGAAAGATCATGTTGATGACATTGTACCTGATCCACTGGTGTCCTTTATTCATGTTATTTTCATTCTACTACAACAAAGGGATATTTACTGATTTTTTCAAATAAAAAAGGGCCTCCAGGGGGGTCTAGGGAACATAAAATGTCCTCCAGGTGCACTGCTATCAATGTACTCCAAGCCACACTTCCTTACTTCTCTTGGTTACTAATTACCTTCTTATTATTGAGCGTTTAAACTTAAATAAACTCAAAAAAAAAATATATTAAAGAAATCTTTAAATATCAATCAGAAATTCGTTGATGACAGTGCCCCTGGAGGACATTCCATGTTCCTCAGACCCCCAAGAGAAGTAAGGAAGAGTAAGTAGAAGTACATTTCTAGCAGTACACTTGGAGGACATTCCATATTCGTCTGGTGATCCTTATTTTATCAATCATTTGAAGAAAAACTGGCGAAATGATTAAAAAACCAGAAAGTATTATGTATTACAATATGTTTATGAACGGTGTCGATTTTTTGAAAGGAAGAAATTTTGGATCTTCTACAACCTACTCACGTACTACAACGTTTGCAAATACTCTAATATCTACGTACTTCTAATTGATTAGATAACTAGTAAAGAATAAAAGTATATAGATATTGTAGTATCTGAAAGACATTCCCTGTTCCTGAACTTCCTGGTGGTCCATTTCTGCTAGGTACTTCGATATTTAACTACTTCTTACTGATTAATTAAACAGAAACGACTAAAATGAATGATCCTCTGGTTATTCATCTTTATTACTTTTAGATTCATTTAACATCTTTATTTTGGGATAAAATTAAAGAACGAAAAGAAGGACCTCCATGTACTTGGTATACTACTCTCTTCTAATCAGTTGGTCAAACTTAGGCAAATGAAGACTGTTATCTAAATGTTTGCAGAGAATTAAAAGTACGTAGATAGCAGTTTACCTGGGGAATATTCCATGCCCCCAAACCCCCTGGAGGTCCTTCCTTTTTATTATTTTTTATTCTATTTTAATAGAGGGATTTTTACTGATTTTCAATAATGAAAAAAAGACTCCAGGGGGTCTGGGGGACATGGAATGTTCTCCAAGTACTCGGCGAAGTACTCTCTTATTATCAGTTGGTTTAACTCAGGAAAAAGAAGACTACTATCAAAATGTTTGCACAGAATTAAAAGAACGTAGATAGCGGTGTACCTGGAGAACATTCCATGTCCCCCAGACCCCTTGGTGGTCCTTCTTTTATATTGTTTTTATTCTATTTTAATAGAGGGTTGTTTACTGATTTTCAACAATAAAAGAAGGACCACCAGGGGGTCTGGGGGACACGGAATGTCCTCCAGGTACTCGGTTTTTTACGTCAACTAGAAGAACGTAGATAGCAATCTACCTGGAGGACATTCCATGACCCCCAAACCCCCTGGTAATCCTACTTTTATTGTTGAAAATCAGTAAACAACCCTGTATTAAAATAGAATAAAAAACAATATAAAAGAACGACCATCAGGCAATTGCATTGCTATCTACGTATTTTCAATGCTGTGCAAACATTTTGATATTAATCCACCGAGTACCTGGAGGACATTCCGTGTCCTCCAAGCCCACTGGTGGTCCTTTTCTTCAGTTGTTTTTATTCTATTCAAAAATAGAAAAAACTAACTTAACCAACAGTGGAGCAGCTGGAGGAATTCTACATCCCCCATATCCCTCGATGGCTATTCTTTTTAAGATAGGAACTTCTTTTCGTTCGTTGTTTTTGTTTTATTCCAGTATAAAGATGTAGAACGTATTCTAAAAGTAAACAGATGGATAGCCAGAGGATCTAGGAAACAAGGAATGTCCTCCAGATACTTTTTTATTCTATTCCATTATATGTTAACTAACTTGAAAGATGGACCACCAGTTGTTTCGGAAATATGAAATGTGCTCCAGGTACTCGTCTATCTATGCTTTTCTTATTGATAAGTTATATAAGTAAGTAAAGAGTAAACAGCGGAATACCTGGAGGTCATTTTATGTTTACCAGACGTCTGGTGGTCCATGTTCCTACTTTTGACATTCCTTTAGGGGAATAGAATAAAACAAAGTAAAAAAAGAGAGTCTGGGGGTATAGAATGTCCTTCAAGTATTACGCTGTCTACGTTCTTCTAGTTAACTAGTAAAATCTAGCATTTTTTAGGAGGACATGTCTCCCAAGCCTGTCCTGGACATTATATCGATATCGGGATACCTGGAGGAAACTCAATGTCTTTCAGGTACTCGAGTATCTACCTACATTTTAGTTGTTACTGGCTAACAAATCAATAAAAAGGACGTAGATATCGGAGTACCTGGAGGACATTCCGTGTCCCCCGGGCCCCCTTGTGGCTCTTCTCTTTCGTTGATTTTATTATATTTCAAAATAGTTAACTAATGCTGGAACTAATAAAAAATATGAACCTCCAGGAGTCAAGCAAGGATACCAGCAATGTCCTCCTGGTACTCCAATTCCCCAAGATCCCCTGATGGTGATTCTTTTAGAATTAGTTAACATATTCTACTTTCTTCTGATGAGTTAGTAACGGCTAATGATAGGCTTTAGATATTGAAATACGTAAATATTGGAATATCTGGAGGACATTCCATATAAATAAGTAAAGAGTATATCCATAATAAACCGTAAAAAGGTCAATATTTTTACTTTTGATATCTCTATCAATGTAAAAAAAGAGCACCAAAGAGTCTTGGGGTTTGGAATGCCCTTTAGATGTTCCGTTACTTACGTTCTACTAATTGATCAGTTAAACCCCATTTGGTATGAAAAAGGTCTGCTTCGGTGGTCTTCCTTATTCAATTTAAGAACCTGTTTGTTGAAATAAACATAAAAACAACGAAAGAGAAGTTTCACCATGGGGTATGAGAACATGTCATCTAGGTGTTCTGTTATCAGTGTGTTTATTGGTTAGTTGGACTAAGAGAAATCAATAAATTTTATAATGTAGATTACGAAATACTTGGAAGTAATTCCATATCTTCTAGACCCCCTGCTGGCCTTTCTTCTTCGTTGTTGTTTATTTTGTACTATTAGTGTTCCTTAGTGATAAGTTAAACTTACAGAAATCAGCATTATATTCTATTCAACTATTTTATTCTTAAAATAAAAAAGATGGACCACCAGGGGATCTGGGGGACATGGAATGTTCCCCAGGTACACTGCTATCTACGTACTTTTAATTCTGTGCAAATATTTTATTAATAATCTTCATTTATCTAAGTTTAACCAACTGATTAGAAAAGAGTAGTTTGCTGAGTACCTGCAGGACATTCCATGGCCCCCAGACCCCCTGGTGGTACTTCTTTGATTGTTGAAAATTAGTAAACATTCCTCTTTTAAAATAGAATAAAAAACAATATAAAAGAAGAGCCACCAGGGGGATCTGGGGGACATGGAATGTCCTCCATGTATTCGGTTTTTTACGTCAACTAGAAGAACATAGATTGCAGTGTACCTGGAGGAATTTCCATGTCCCCCTGACCCCCTGGTGGTCCTTCTTGTTGACTTTTATAAGCTGCTAACATCTCTTTATTGAAATATACATAAAAAATAATGAAAAGGAAGCTTCATCATGGGGACTGGGAACATGGAATAACTTCTAGGTACTCTGCTGTCTACGTTTTTGATTAGTTAGTTCAATGGAGATAAATCGATGATGTTATCAAGATTATTAACGATTTAAAATTAAATTAAATTTAAAAACATAGAATGTCCACCAGGTACTCCAATATCTACGTTCTTTTATAGCATTCCATGTTTCCCAGTTCTCCTGGTGGTCAGTCTTTTTTACTCTTAGAATTAGTTTCCAATTTCTACTTTCTTTTCATTAATTATTCAATGATGATTAAAAAGTATGTAAATGTTGTAGTACCTTGAGGAAATTTCTCTTCGTGGTCCATCTATTTGACTTTTAGAATCAGAAAGGCCACCAGAGTGTCTGTAAACGAAAGACTGATTCTAAAAATAAAAGATGGTCCACCAAAAATTGGGACGTAAAAAGTACCCAGAGGACTTTCTATGTGCTAACTAACTGATCAGTAGAAAGAACGTCGAAAAAAATATGACGTACGTACGTAGTCAATTAAAAAATACTAACTAACTAGAGGAGTAAATACTCAGTTGACACTATTCACTTTTAGAATCCTTAGTGATAAGTTAAACTTATTAGAGTTACCATGATTTATTATGTAGCGAGAGTATACAGGCAGCGGAGTACCTGGAGGGAATTCCATGTATCTCAGACCCCTTGGTAGCCCTTCTTTTTTTTTGTTCAACTATTCTATTCTTAAAGTAAAATATGAACCACCTGACTGTCAACGTTCTTCTAATTAACTAGTAAAATCCAGAATTTTTTAGGATGTAAATGGTGGAGTACTTGGAGGACGTTCTTTGTTTATGTTTCTTGGTAAGCATTGTCTTCTGTTGTTTTTTTATTGCAATATGGAGATGATTACTATTATAAAAAATTAATAAAAAAACTTTGATGAAACTTTTGATTTCTCTAAATTACAGGATTAGACGATTAGACAACGGAGTACCAGAAGGACATTCCATGCCTTCCAAGGTCTTTACTTTGCTAACTACGTTTTTATTGGTTAGTTATCATCTGATTCTAAAAATAAAAAATAAGCCAACAAAACATAGTACATGGAATGCCCTCCAGGTACTCCACTTACGTAGACAGTGAAGTATCTGGAGGGCCATGTCCTCAGGTGCCTTAGGAACCCTTCTTCGTTGTTTTTATTCTTTTATAATATAGATATGTCAGCTGATTTTAAATCTTGTTTAATTAGTAAGTCAGTAATGACTAAAAAGTAAGTAAATGTTGGAGAACTTGACAAACATTCCATGTCCCCCTGACCTCCTCGTGGTCCATCTCTTTTATTTATTAGTTAACCACAAATTAATAAAAATTACGTCGACATTGGGGTACCTGGAGAACACTTAATGTTCCCCAAACCTCCTTATGGTCCGTCTCCAGATAGTTAATAAATTATGTAGAAATGTCCTTTAGGTACATTTATGTAGGGGGACATGGATTGTCCTCCAGGCACTCCAATATTTATACACTTACTAACTAATCAATAGAAGAAACGTAGATGTTACAGTCCAGGTGACTCTTCTTTTCCTCTCTATTTTTGAATAAAATAGATACAACGAAGGAGATCGGTTCCCAGGAAGTCTGAGAGACATAGAATGTCCTCCAGGTACTCCAATATCTTCGTTCTTCTTATTGATTATTAAGTAAGTAACGAATAAAATGATAGATGTCAGAGTATTTGGAGGATATTCCATGTCCTCCAGACCTCTTGGCGGCCTTTCTTTTTCGTTATTTTCATTCTATAGCCTAGGGGTGTGGAATGTCCCCCAGATGGTCCGTAATCTACGTTCTACTAACTGATTAATTGAACCTAATTTGATATGAAAAAGGTCTGCTTCTAACGAAATTTCAAGATATGTAATGATTTAATAACGTAGATTACGGAGTGATTAATCAGTTGTAGTGTTATCATGATTTCTTAGAAACGATTTAAAGTACTCAGATAGCGGAGTACCTGGAAGATATTCCATGTATCCCAGACCCCTTGGTAGCCCTTCCTTTTCGTTTGTTTTTATCGTATTCAACTATTCTGTTCTTAAAGTAAAAAAGATGGACCACCAGGGTGTCCAGGTACTCCAATATCTACTTTTTTGTCGCAACTGATGTCAATCAATAAGAAGAACGTAGATTCCATGTCGTTCAGACCCCTTATGGGCCCTTTTTTTCGTTCTTAAATTGTGTTCCAAAATAGAAACGTTAAATGATTCTAAAAGTAAAAAAGATGAACAACGAGAGGATATGAGAGATATGGAATTTCCTCTGTGTACTCCAATATCTACATTTTGGTTGTTTCTGACTAATTAATCAGTAAGAAGAAGCTAGATATCCAAGTACCTGGAGGACATTCCATATCTTCCAAACTGTTTTCATTTCATGTCCTACAGATCCCCAAGTGGCTCCAAAGTAGAGATGGTGACTGATTCTAACATTCAGATAACATCTCTATTTTTAAATTGAAAGAGGTGGGTCATGGGAGACATGGAATGTCCTCCAAGTACTCCATAATCGAAGCACTTCTGTCTTTACTAAATAACTAATCAATTGGGGGACAATTCTACATAATTTCCATTGCTGACTAACTAATCAATAAGAAGAATATAGATATTGGAATGCCTGGAAGACATTTCAGGTCCCCCAGACCCCCTGGTGGCCTTTCTCTTCCGTTATTTTTATTCTATTCAAAAATAGACAAATTAATTAATTCTTAAAGTTAAAGAAAAGGACTACCAGGTGGTCTGAAGAACATGGAATGTCTTCAAAGTACTCCATTGCTTATTTAATATTTAAAGTACATAGACATCAAATTAACTGGAGGACATTCTACATTCCCCATATCCCTGGATGGCCATTCTTTTATTGTTATACTCTAATCTAATGTATAGATATCAAGTAATTCTAAAAGTAAACAGATGAAACACCAGAGAATCTAAGGAACAAGGAATGTCCTGTAGATACTTTTTTTTTCCAATATATGTTAACTTACTCGAAAGATGGACCACCAGTAGCCTGAGGGATATGAAATGTACTCCAAGTACTCGTCTATCTATGCTTTTATTGATAAGATATATAAGTAAATATATACTGCGGAATACCTGGAGGTCATTGTATGTTTAGCAGACGCCTGGTGGTCCATGTTCTTACTTTTGATATCCATATAGAGAAATAGAATAAAAAAGAAGTAAAAAAGAGCACCAGAGAGTCTGGAAGCATAGAATGTCCTCCAGGTATAGCGCTGCCTACGTTCTTCTAATTAACTAGTAAAATCTAGCATTATTAAGGACGTAAATGGTTGAGTACGTGGAGGACATTCTTTGTTTATGTTTCCTGGTGATCATTCTCTTCCGTCGTTTTTTATTAATTTATATATGAAGATATTTGCTACTATAAAAATTTAATAAAAAATTTCGATGAATATACGCATATTGAAAACGGGGTAGCAGAAGGGCATTCCATGTCTCCCAAACCTCCTGCTAGTCTTTCAGTTACGAATTTTCATATTTTTTTAAATGTGAAATTAATAGATCAAAAACAATAAGAAAGAAGGGCCACCAGGGCCACTGATGGAAATGGAATGTCCTCCAGGTACTTTACTATTTTTATTTTATTTTAAAATTCTATTCCATTATAGAGATATAAACTGATTCTAAAAATAGAAGATAAGCCAACATAACATGATACATGAAATATTCTCCAGGTACTTGGAAACTCTTTTTCGCTATTTTTATTAGTCAGTAACGACTATGTATGTAAATGTTGGAGTATTTGGAAAACATTCTATGTCCCCCTGACCTCCTTATGGTCCATCTCCAGAGAGTTACTAAATTATGTAGAAATGTCCTTCAGGTACTCCAATATCTACATACTTTTTAGTCGTTAATGACTAACTGATTAATGAGAAAAACGTAGACATTTGTGTACCTCGAGAAGATTCTGATTTTTAAAGTAAAAATGTTGGACTATCAGTGGATGTGGAGGTTATGGAATGTCCTGCCGGTTCTCCAATATACATACATACATAACTGATTAATGAGAAAAACGTAGACATTAGGGTACTTGGAGAACATTTCATGTCTTCCAAACCTCCTTGTACTCCTAAATCTACGTTCTTCTTGTCGATTAGCAAGTCAGCAACTAATAAAAAGTATGCAGATATTAGGATACCTGGAGGACATTCCATTTCCCAAACCCTAAGGTAGTCCATTTTTTCTTCTCATTGATTAAAAAATGCATGCAAATATTGAAGTACCTGGAAGACATTCCATATTTCCAGACTCTTGTGGCTCTTTTTTCATTAATTTCATTCTATCCAAAAATAGTGATGTTAATTAATGTAGATATTAGAGTATTTGAAAGTTCATCTTTTTTGTTATTTTTTTTAAATTCCAAAATAGATATGTTAACTAAATCTAAAAGTAAAAAAGATAGACCGCCTAGTCTAGGAGGTATGGAATGTCTTCCATTTACTTTAATATCTAGAGCAGTGAATATATGTATGCAGAATTCTTGTTCAATAACTACATACTTTATATTCGTTAAGGTTTAACTAATTAATAAGAAGAATGTCGATGCTGGAGTACATGGAGGACATTTCATGTCCCCCAGACCCCTACAGTGGTTCATTTTTATCTCTAACTAGTTGTTACTGTACCCCTTCACTACTGTCAAATAAAAAAAAATGGACCAATAGGGGGTCTGGGATTCCTCAGGTTTTCCAACATTTACGTTCTTAATTACATACTTTTTAGTCGCTACTGACTATTCAAGAAGAAAAACAGATATTGGAGGACCTGGAGGACATTCCAATTCCTCCGAGATCCCCTGGTGGTGCTTCTTTTTGAATAGAATAAAAACAACGGAAGAGGTTTGTGGGAATGTCCTTAGAGTGCTCCAGTATCTACTTTTTTCTGATTAATTAGTAACGACTAAAAATATTTAGATATTGAAATACCTGAACGACATTCCATGTCCCCAGACTCATCTTTTTTACTTTTAGAACCAGTTTACTTCTCTATATTGGAATAGAGAGATGAGTACTTTTATTTGTACTAAATGTTTTCACTGTGAAGTGTGATATATTTTTTAACTTTAACTGATAAACAAGAAGAACGTATATATCGGAGTGCCTAGAAAATATTCCACATGGAATGTCCTCCAGATACGCTGCTATCTACGTACTTTTAATTTTGTGCAAGCATTTTGATAATAGTCTTCGTTTGTCTAAGTTTAACCAACTGATTAGAAGAGAGCAGTTTGCCGAGTACCTGGAGGACATTCCATGTCCTCCAGACCCCCTGGTGGTCCTTCTTTTATTGTTGAAAGTCAGTAAACACCCTTCTTTTAAAAAAGAATAAAAAACAATATAAAAGAAGGACCACCAGGGAATCTGGAGGACATGGAATGTCCTTCAGGTACACTGCTATCTACGTACTGTGCAAACATTCTGATAATAGTCTTCATTTGTTTAAGTGTAACCAACTAATTAGAAGAGAGTAGTTTTCCCAGTACATGGAGGCCCTTCTTTTCGTTCTTTAATGTTATTCCAAAATAGAGATGCAAAATGAATCTAAAAGTAATAAAGATGAATAGCCAGATGATCATTCAGTTTGGTCGTTTCTAACTAATTAATCAGTAAGAAATAGTTAGATATCGGAGTACCTAGCAGAGAGTCTGGGGCACATGGAATGTCCTCTAGGTACTTCAATATCTTCATTCTTCTCATCAATTAGCTGGTCAGTAACGACTAAAAAGGACGTAATGTATGTAGATATTGGGGTACCTGGAGGGCATTCCAAGTCCCCTAGACCCCCTGGTCGTTCATCTTTTTAACGTATGTTATCAGTTAACACAGTTATTTTGGAATAGAAGTAAACAATGAAAAAAGGGACCACCAGGAGATCTGGCTGTAACGACTAAAAAATTATACAAATATTGGAGTACCTGGAGGACATTTCATGTCTCCCAGAGCCCTTTAATCAATTAGAAGTACGTAGACAGCAGAGTACTTGCAAACGTTGTATTTGATTATTTGATTATATTAATGTACAGTTCTCCTGTGATATAGAATGTAGTTGTAGGTTGTAGAAAGTCCAAAATTCCTGTCTTTGTTTTATATATGGCGTATCTTGACTAGAAAATTTAAACTTTCTGAATTTTATTTATTTTTTTTAACAATTTAAATTGTTTTTTTCTTTAATAAACTGTTAATACTAAAATAAAATGCATGACGGGATCTGGGAGACATGGAATGTCCTCCAGGTACTGCAACATCTACGTTTTTCTTGTTGATTATTAAGTCAGTAATGAATAAAGTAAGAGTATTTGGAGGATATTAACTGAAGCTAAACTATAAGTAACCTAGGGAGTTATCATGGTTTTTTACAATTGAAAGTACGTAGACAACAAAATTAAAAAAGATGAATTACAAGGGAGTCTGGAAGACATGGAATGTTCTACAGGTATTCCAATGTTTACATTCGTTTTAGACGTTACTGACTTCATGATCAATAAAAAGAATGTAGATATTGGAGCACCTGGACGACATTCTAAAAGTAAAAAAGGATGGACCACCAGTAGGTCTGGGGGCATGGAATAACCTCCAGGTGCTCCAATATCTACGTACCTAGAGGACATTCCCTCAGACTCTATGGTGGTGCACCTTTAGAATAGAAAGAAAGAGAGATGTTAACTGATTCTAAAATTAAAAAAGATGAACCACCAGAGGGTCTGGGGGACATGGAATGTCTAAATGTAGTGCATAGAAATAAAATGCATAATGGAAACTGGAATGTCCTCCAGGTGCACCACAATTTAAATTCTTTTACGTGAAGTCATAAAAGAAGTTAATGTTATATTATTTAAAGACCAGGCGTGTATTTGGTTGCCTATTCCGAAGAAATATAACTGGAATATTATTTTAAATTAGAGAAATACAAATAAATTCGAGCCAACCAACAATTGTTTGCTTTAAATTAATTCGTATGAATTCACAGATGAGATGAAGTACCTGACGTTAATGTAACCACGCATCGTAATAAATATACAATATTACTGACAATTAGATGAAAATGC
>JAUIMW010001165.1:0-13440 GCA_033557785.1 Enochrus cinctus
AACGTGCAATTTTTGGCCGGACATTCGGTATCGTTCCAACTCGAAAGGTGGTAGGGGAGTGTCGATGGCGTCAATAACTTAAAATAAATCAACTAAAAATTAATTTAAAAAGTTATAAAGTCAGAGAGTTCACAAGCTTTTAATCACGGTCTTGACCATTATCAGGGGATATATAATAAATAAATATTTTTTTAATGTAAATAAGAAGCAACTAGATTAAAAAAGTTCATGTTTTCATACATGACAGTTTGCCTACTTTATATGTTTTATTAAATTGTAATAATTGCCGGGTCATAAGTCGCGACCGTCCGTCGACTCACTCGACTTTTTCATTGATATATTTGAAAAATCAAAAATCGATTTTTTTTTTCAATTATTTTCTTTTTTTTAATTTTTCCTCATTTTCTGTAATATTATTAAGTTATTTTTAAAAGAAAGAACCTTGACTTCTTTTGCACAGTTGATGTATCTTGCTTATCCATTTTTTAATTATTTCCAGGCTTATTTGTTTATATTTGAAGATAGGTTTTGCCATCCAATAGAAATCAAATTATTAAAATCTAATAGTGATATTTTTAACCTTTTCATTTTTCCCGTAAAAAGATTGTTACTAATATTTGACGAATAATTTTTCAGTCAATCATTTTATTGACAGGCAGTATACATCCAGTAGTAGTAATTTCATACAAATATATGTAACAATAGTTTTGTTATACGAAGAGCGAAAATATTAGGTTCGCGAGGCGTCAGTTAACTAAACAAATTACAAATATATCAAAACCAATTTTTTACAATTACTTTTTGGTTTACTAGGATAGTTACTGTTATTATATTATATTATATGAATAATGCATTAGAACAAATTAAATTTTACAAAAAAATTATACAGATTATAGTCAACATACTTTACAGCCTAATTTCTTCTAATTTTCTTGCACCACGTGTAGTAGTTCCTTTTATCAACAGCATGTTGTTGTGTATTCAGGAAATTTATTTTTGTTTTGTCTTACAGGAAGGTCGGATAATTTTTTGGTTATTTCATGTGGTCTCTCTTCCGAACGATATTTTTATTTTTCTCGAGTGAACTTTTTTGTGTAATCTTACGTTGGTTAAATAAATCTTAAATAAATATATTTATATAGTTTCCCCTATATGAATTAATTTCTGTATTATTTATTTCGTTCTTATTGCAAAAAATTTATTGCTCATTTATGGTTTTTGCAAAAGTTTTATTACATACTTGACGTTCATAATGTTTTCTGCAGTATGAGCCGAGATGTTGGCCGACGTTCTTTTGAATTGCTATGAAACAATTTTCGAAAATTTAGCAAAAACAAAACCAAAGCTTTGAAATAAATTAAGCCTTAAAAATTGTCTATTCTTGCAATATGACAATAATTATTAAAAAAAAATTAAAATAATATTGTCATCAAAAAGTCGAGCGGAGAAGTCGTCAGGGCGGTCGCAGCCTGTGACCCGGCGATGAGCTGGGTATACCGTTGAAATGTGTATAAAATAATATTTTTTCGATGAATTCGTCATTCGATAAATTGATCATTCGATAAATTTTTTTCGATAAACTTGCATTCGATAAACTCATTTCGATGAATTTGTTTTCGATAAACTTGTTTTCGATAAACTCGTTTTCGATAAATTTGCATTCGATGAATTTGTTTTCGATAATCTCGTCGCTTACCATATTGGGTCAGTTTTTGGCGGTACGGTACTGCCCAAAAGCGCTGCCACTCCCATCTCACACAATTGTCTTTAACCAAATTAGCAATATCTCCCGTCGTCATCCATTAGGGTTGGTAATTTTTACTTTTGTTTGGGCGCCTATTGCTTTTAGAGTGCTCATAGAATCGTTAAAAATTACTGTGTACCGCCGGTCTGTATCTCGAATAAATTGTAAGGACTTCAAAATTGCGAAGACTTCTGCTGTAAAAACAGAAGTTCCGGAATTTACTTTGTAGAGGCCGTGAAAATGATCTGGTGGCGGGGAAATTTATCTATGATTTCTTTGTATAATTTTCTGTCATGGCAAGGCATACCAATAAATAATTAATAGGTTCTATATAATACAAGGGATCTCTGTTATAGGGGTACGTAAAGGGGAAAATATTGATGATTTTCAACTATACGCAACGCCACGCGCACCCTCGGCGACTTCTTGTGCTTCCAGTATTTGGAATTTAGGTCCAGGACTTTAAGTTTTTTTGATGCTATCCAATAAGCTATTTTTGTGGTATTTAAGCTTCAGCACGTATTTTGCGGACAGGAAATATATTCTCATAGAGTAGGGTGGTTCTTGGGCCTCGAACTGCAATTCTACAACAGGTGTCGATCTCATTGCACCCACACAAATTCATAGACATTTATTTATGACAACATCTATCTTTCTTAGGTTTGTTTTGGTTGAGGAATCATAGATAATAGATCCATAGTCAAAAATTGGTCTTAATAGACTCCTATAAACATTAAGGTCTACTTTACAGTTTATCCCGCAGGACACTCGCCATTTTCAGTATATTTATTTTGGCTCTGCATCTGTGAATAATACTATTTTTATGTTCTGTCCACTTTAATTTGCGATTTATTGTTAGTACTAGGTATTTCGTAGACGTACACAATGGTATCTTGTAATTTCCCATTTTAACCGTTCCGGTCGTAATCCGATGCCGATGCCGAGATAAGTACAATATATTGGATTTATCAGGAGCCAGTTCCAACCCACTATCGTTTAGCCATCTTTCCACTTCAAATATTGTCGATTCGAGGGTGTCAATCCCTTTTTCGCTATCTGTATAGAAGCAGAAATCATACTGGATAAACCTGACATTTCTATGTTGTAAAGCTTTATGCAATTCCAAACAATATATGTTAAACAAAAGCTCGTTAAATACTGATCCCTCCATCATTGAGTCTAAGATATATCCTGCGATGCTCAATCAATCCTATAACATTTCTACAGAATCTTAGATGTATGTTCAGAGGCATCATTCTTTTTTTTTCCAAAATCTCAAGATGCACATTATTATAGGCATTTTTGACATCACCAAAGATGCATCCTGTGATCTTATTTCGCGTCAGAGACAACTGTATATCCGTCACTAAGGTCGTTAACGCGTCAATAGTGCCCATTCCAGGCGATATTTGACCATGCATTCAAGAGCTAGTCTGTAAAGGACTTCGGCCAGGCTTTAAGAAAGCAATCAAGACACATTTTTTGAGCGGTATCACCTCCTCTCCGGATCGCCACTTATTATATATCTCTAGCATATATCGTTTAAATTTTAAAGGCAGATATTTTAGCATTCTGTAAGATATATTGTCAATGTCAGGAGCAGTGTTGTTGCTTTTTTCAATGCTGCGGTTAATTCAGTCATTGTAAATTCTCAGTTTAGCTGGCAGTCATTTTTGTTTGGGAGATACACGGGTCTGGTTGTCACAAATTGCGGTGTCAGCACTTCATACAGCTGTGCAATATAATCTTCATTGGGAGGCTCGTTTTATTTCATCACAACACGTTTAATATTTTTGATAGTTCTCCATAGGTTTCAGAGGAACAGGCGTGTCCTTATTTATAGAATTGCAGAACCTCATCCAACCTTGTTTTTTCTTTTGCTTTAGAAATCGCTTAGAGAAAGCGAACATCTCTTTACAGGAAAGATCATTTTCATCTGTCTTATTGTTTCTAAATATTCTGCCTGCTTTTGTTTTCTAACTACTTCGCTGCACTCCTCGTCCCACCAAGGAGGAGGTGGAATTTTATCACGTATCCGCCGCTTTAGCAATAGTCATCTTTAGTATGATAATACTGTTTAAAGTGTTATAAAATTTATTAATACCTTTATCTGTAATTCTCCACTTCTTCTTGGATCTGTTAAAAAGTCCATCTAGATTTTTAACAGTGTAGTGCATTAGGATTGGGTAATGATCAGATGAATAAGAATCATCTAGAACTCTCCACTCAAAGTATCGTGCCAATTCTGACGAGGCTAGTGTTACATCCACAGCAGAATCGCATGTACCAGGTCTACTAATCCTGGTAGGAGAACCATTATTTAAAATTATATATTCTTGGTTCTCAATGGCTTCTACCAAAATGCGTCCAGCCATATCATTCTTACTGGATCCAAAGATCAGGAAATGAACATTCATATCTCCGCAAAAAACGTATGGGGGCGATATTTGTCGAAAAAGGAGATCGTAATCTTGTAATGAAAGATGATTGTTTACAGTGCGATATACGGAAATGACCGAAAGGTTTGATTGTTTTATGGATATTTCACACACATTAATACTTCTTTTCAGAGATTCATTAAAGGATATTGTGTTATAGTCTATATCACGCTTAATTAGAATCGCTACACCGGCATATCCGTCGTCCCGTTCATGCCTGATGACATCAAAACCTCTAATAAAAAATTGGTATCTGGCGTGAGCCAGGTTTCGCTTAAAAGGGCAATGTCAATTTGATATGTATGCAAAAGTTGCTGAAAACCTGGTCTCTTTTCTGCAACGAACTGCGCATTCCACTGAACGAAATTTAGTTTTCTTTGAGTCTATCATTTTTTTTTAGTAAGGAAAGACGTGTAGCTAAAAAACAAAAATTAAAGCAAAAAAATAAAAACGTGTATTATTCCAAAGAACTGTCTAATAATATCTCATCAGCTGACGTTTCAATACTGTTAAATTCAGTATTTAGGCTTTCTTGAGAAAAACAAATTTTGTTTGCCAGCCTATATAGGCGAGACTTTAACCGGTGACACATTAGACAAAATTAATCGTTTAGATGGCGTTACCAGTCGTCTAGCCGAAATCACTTGTCCGTTGATTTCAATGTCTGTATGTTCATCCATGAAATCATTCACTATGTTTTTCTAGAAAAAAATACATACAAGTTCTGCCACTAGAGACTTTAGATGCAAAAATTACATTCTTCGGGTCCATCTATTTACCAATGTTAATAATATACGTACTTTTTGAGACTCCTTCAATGGCCGACAAGATAATTGCCTGGTCCCTCTTACTTTATTAACTGCTGCATTAGTTAAAACGTTTGGCTATTACAATTTCAATAGAGTTTAATTCATTGCTCTACTGTGCTTACTGCTCTGCCCCTGATTGTTAAGTACAGAAAACTCCACAACATGGCTTAACACCTAGCCTAAAAAGGCTGCTGCGAACCGGAGGCTCCATCATAGCCGTGGCAAATACAACCACTATTTTCCAAAATAAAGGACAAAAGCCCCTTGTCAAGAAGGAACAATTTTATTTAAGAAAGAACGTTTACTGAATGCCCACTAATTTATCGTGTCTTCAAATATTTTTACTAAAAAAGATTGTGCACAGCTATTAAACAAATATTTTAAAATTTGCTTAAAAAAAATGGATATCATAGTCATCAGCAAATATATGTATTGTACATAGCACTCTCAGATTCTACATGCATACAACACATAAATTGAGAAATAATGAATCCAGAGTGTTTTTTCTTATTTTATATATAACAAAACGATAAATTTAAAATTAATATTAAATTTCACCAAAGGCTAAAAGAAAACAATTAAAATTTAGTTAAATTTGAAAATAGGATCGATGAAATTCTTGATAAAAGTAACAGCTAAATGCACTTGTCCTGGGTACGACAATGAATCAATACGCATAATATATTTTGTTATTTTTTCGTTCGACTCTCAATCTTCATATTTGAAAAGACTGGTTACATTGTACATTGGCAAAAAGTAAGTTGTGTTTATCGTTGTTTCGTCAACCTTATTAATTAAGGTATAATTTATTCAAATTTCATATTGGTACAATAATTAAAAATTATTATAATCAGAGAAATATTTTCAACAAGCATCGTCTTTATCCATCTATGTAAGGTATATATATATTTTTCGCCATAATTATGTAATGTAATATAAACAAACGCCATAATATAAATTATTTAACAATGATTATATGGAAATAAATATTTGAAAAAGCTACTTTAAATTCTTCAAGTTTTTATAACAAATTTTTGGAAACACTTCTTTCATTCGACTACAATAATAATTAATAAAAATTATACTATAATTACAAACCTTTAGAACCTGAAACGAATAAAGGATTCATATCATTACCATACACAAAGAAAAAATTAAAACACATAAAACAACTTTGAATAAACGTATAGCTTTTACATACAATAATAAAGATAATAAATTTTTCCCTTTTTAAAACTGCAAAAACAAACAAGTATGTGTACAGTATACATAAGATTCAATGTAAAAACTTTAACTTCTCTTATTTTGGGCAACCATCACAATTAGTAAGACAGAATAATCCACAAATTTTAGATACAGAACATAATCTTAATAAAAGACTAATTAGTGAAATGTTACGATAATTAAAATTAACGAAAACATTAGTTAAAAAGGCTACATTTAAAATTTGGGTTACAATTATTATTTAATAAAACATAAAAAGTATGCACACTGTCATACATATAATCACGATTTTTATTTTTTAATGTAGTTGTTTCTTTTTTACAGATCTGTAAACGTTCATATAAAAGTAATAAAAAATTAGATGTCACCGCCTCTTTCGTTTTGATCAAAGAACGTTTATATTTTACAACGAGATAATTAATGTTGTACCTCTATAGGAAATAACACCATGCACAAAAAATAAAGTATCGCTAAAAAATTCATATGTAATAAACAAATACATAATCAGAATCTTTTCGTAATGTTAGATTTTTGTCCGGGTATTTACAGCCATTAATGCAATGAAAAACATTTTATATTTTTTTTACAAAAGGTGTATAAAACAAAACAGACCTAATATTTATGTACAATTATAATATATAAACAATTTATATGTTTATAATTCACTTTCTGTTAGTGATTTAAAAATAAAAATGGTAAATATAGTAATTTCCTAGATATTCGATTTTTAAGATGCCAAAGTTCATTCTTAATTTATGAAATAAAACAAACCAATATATATAAGTATTAATCTTTTCAGTGCTTTGTTCAAGTATATTAGAGCGCATTGATGTTATAAATAGGGATGTTGCGCTTTCACTTTGATCACTCTACGGTCTTGAATGACATTTACTGCTGCAGGTCTTAACAGCTTACACCTTCGCATGTAACGACACACATGCCGGCCTCTGAGAAGAACTTAAGTGGTTCTGTGCACTCTGTATCTTCGCAACGGAGTAACTACAAAAACGAACTTAAATATAGTAAAATTCCGTGCGCTGATCATTAAACAGGCGCCAGAAGAACGGACAATCTTGCGATGAAGCAGTTCTTTGTAGTTGAAATGTCGCTATTCCGCGCTGAGCTGCGTATCCTTGTCGACAGTGAAGAACCTTCTGACAATATTGAGGAATTAACAGAAAGATATACTCGAATCTTTTGGCATTTTAATGAACTGCACAAGGTCGTCGAGAATTATCATTACTCACTATAGTTTTCTTTTTCGTTAAATTTCTTGCTAAATATTAATATTTTTAGATGCTTTGTATATGAATATCAATAGTACACTGGAGTATCTAGATTTTTGTAGGATTCGGAGTTTGTCTTTGTTTTCTTCTCATTATATTTACTACGTTTGTTTGCCATAATAATTTAATATTGTTTTAATCTTCTTTTCATGCATTTCATTATGTTTGCATTTGATTACACTTACTTTAACCTTGTCAAATATTTTATGGACGTCATGTTTATAGTATATTATTCTCGATTGACTACTGTTAATTGACGAGCATATTTAAATCTTTGAATTGCGCACACACCGGGGGTTGGGTTACTTGTTTCTTGTTAATTATCTTTTGTTTGCTTTTCTTGAAGGAAAATACATTTCTTTTAAAGCTTTAGATTTTTTAATTTTACGTCTAAATATGTTGGTGGTGTGTTGGCTACATGAGGGTTATTGGTTTGGCCCATTTTAACGTTAGGTCGCTGCGACCTTAGTTTAATGGATTTGTATATAATATTAATGATGGTTATAACGTTGTTGCGCTGGCGTGGCGTGACTGAATCCTAGCGTATCCTAGGATATCATATTGTTAGATCAGACAGACCTTCGTCTGGCGGGGAAATTTTACTTTATGTTCATTGACTTTGAGCCTATTGAGCAGATATAGATAAATATTTCTGTTAATAGCATCTAGTGCTAGTGTTTCGTCATTTCTGGAATTTCTTGAGGTCTTCCTTCCTGAAACGATGTTGAATTCTGAAGCCATTTTCTTTCTGGGTGACTTTAACCTGGATCTTTTATTTGACTCTGCGTCTATTGCTTTTTATTTACTACTTATACAAGGGGAGATAGAGAAAATATAAATAATTACCTGCCAATCTCGCTTTTACCGACCCTGGCAAAAGTATGGAGAAATGTATAAAGGAAAGAATGGGAAATTTCATCAATAAAAACAAAATATTGCACATTGCACGATATATTGCTTTTCCACTCTGCTTCAGCAGACGGGTCTTTAATTCACTATTCTTGTTTAATATTATTTTGACGCGCCGATGTTACAACATACAACTGCTATTTCTTTCTTTAAAAACTACCTCTCGTCTAGAGTGTAAAATGTGAGATTGGGAGGAAATGTCTCATCGCCTCTGAAGGTGTGCGCTGGACTTCCACAGGCCTCTACATTGGGGCTCCTACTCTACATTATGTATACCAATCAGTTCTATAGGTACGTACAATATTGTATTTACTCCAGATTCGAGACTAAGAATGTTGCATAGGCCGAAGCCTGTATTAATTCGGATCTTGATGCACTATTCAGGAATTCTAATAATCATTGTCTCAAAATCAACTCAAGTAAATCTCAAGTGTTGTTGTTTTGCAGAAGTAGGTTTAGGGACTATCTACAAGATAATCTCAAGTTAACCTTGACTTTCAGTTTTTTACCAAAAAATCTTGGAGTCACAATAAATGTGAATTTGCAGTTTAGGTAACATGTTTCTTGGATTTTTGATAGAGCGTATGGGGCTATGAAGCTCTTTTACTGCTACAGGCATTACTTAAAAAAGGACATCCGTACGATTCTTTGTGGTACTTCTTTCTGCATTGAAACTAAGTCATTTTAATCACTGCGACGCTGTTTATGGTTCATGTCTTGCCTGCTGTACCTGAATGCGAAAATCGTGCCTTCGTTTCATCTTTGGTATCCGATGCCGCAACCCGATCTCCCATACATAAATGCGATTGCGGCAGATGTTCACCGCCTCAACCTCAGGCACCCTCGTTCCTCGTTCATTCTTTTCAAAAAGAAGTTTCTCCTTCATCGTAATAACTCTTAATTTATTAAAATTTATCAAATTACCGTTTGAGGTCGAATCCATGACTTGTGGTTTTAAACAACCATCAGACGTTTGCTACTCTTCTCGTAGTTTTATTAAAGTTCGATGCTCCCATGTCAGCGCGCTGATTCAAACTGTTGAGTTCAAACCGAACAGGTGCCTATTGGAATTTAGATTTTTTATTCAAATATATTTATTTTTTTAACTGAATCTGTAAATGTATTTATTTACTATCATAGTTCAGCTCGGACGTGAAATGAGAAGTTAATCTCGAGTCCTTGATCCTCTCCTAGGAATTTTCTTACAATGTGGCAATGCGAGTCATACTGATGCAAACCATCAGTATGACCCGCTGTTTCACATTGACGATTCAATTCGGTAATCCTATTATATGCACATTCCACGAAAAGTTGTTCGTCATGATCCCTTCAGCGGACACCACCAGAGGGAAGATTCACATTCCTAGTGTTCCTTAAATCAATAGCCAGATTCTCTCGTTTAATCTTAGCGATGTTGTAGGGGAGTGGAACAGCAAAATCTATAGTCTCCATTTGTTCCTTCTTCTTAACCAACAAAATATCTAGCCTGGTGTTGTCAGTAATCATGCGCCTGTCCCAGCACAGCACGTATTCCCTCAACTTTAGCACCGGTTGTAGCTTGTACTTGATCGCAAGTTACTGGTGCACTATATTGTAGTATCCGTGTAGAGCAAGTGATGCTAATGTTCCTACGTCCTGGCCATTCATCCACAAATTGGTCTTCCATGATGCTATGAGATATTGTGAGCTTTTTCTTGTCTTTGGCTCTAACCTCCAGATTCTCAAAACTTTTACGAGCCGGTCATGAGGTATGGAATCGAAAGCCTTCACGTAATCTGTGTAGCAGATGTAAAGATTTCATTTTCTCCTTTGCAGCTTCTTGAAAACCACAACGTCGATTGTAAACAGCTGTTTCTATCCCAAAGAATCTCTTTCATATCCATTATGCTCAGCCTCTAATACATTGTTGTTGATATAAGGGCTGTAGATCTTCTCATTGACTAAAACTGTGAAGAGCTTGTAGATAGATAGATAGTTTCTAGGATCGCCTTTGTCTCCCGTCTTGAAGAGTAAGAAGGTGTTTCTTTCAGGAAGGTAGTCAGGAACACTCACAGGATCCTTTAGAGCTCTTGTGAATGAGTAGGCGAAGTACATATGGATAGATGAAATGGTTGAACAAGAAGTTGAGAATTCCATTTGGTCCTGGGGCTTTCTAATTCTGCGTTCACCTGATACACCTAGTGACGTTATCTGCTGAGAACTCCTCTGATTCCAACTCAAATTCTTTTCTACTTATTCCAGAATCAATTGTAATTTTTACGAATCAAACAATTTTACATTACATTTCGGTGTAACAAATACTTAGCTGAGGGCCTTTAGTTTTTATCCTAAATCCTAAATTTAAAGCATAAGCTATAATCATCCTTCTTTGAATTCGAAAAATCAGGTGCAAAAATTAAAACAGAAAAAAACTGTTTTTGGGTAAAAATATATTATAATAAAAAGATATAATTGATTTGGTTTTAAATAAATATCAGAAGAAAATAAGTATTTATTAGTAAAAGGCGGACACAGGAGTTATGTCAGTATCGGATAGGAGTGTCTTTCGGGTCGCAGGGGTAGACAATTCAGTATTCTTCAATTTTGTCGCTCTCGTTACCACACCTCTATGTGAGTTCACAATCTGAAACGGGGCGTCTACCTTTAAGGAAAGATGGTAGACGAAAAAACGAGCATTAAAATTAAAATTAAAGTTAAAATCCCGATGATACGTCAATGGTAGCCGAAACATAAACAGTGCTCCTGCGCACACGACCGTATTAATATTATTGTATATTTTAATAATATTCACAATAAATTTTTTCACATAAATAGGCAGTCTTACGTGAAATGCAGTTTCCAACTGTTTACTAAAAATTAAAACATTTTTTAGGTTCATTTCCAGGAATGTGGGAGAGAACAATTACAATTGGTTCTGCAGGAAAAGCGTTTAACATAACCGGTTGGCGATTAGGTTGGGCTTATGGTCCTTCAGAATTATTAAAGAATCTTCAACTTATACATCAATATTGTATATACACTTGTAGTACTCCAATGCAGGTATCAATTATAAGAACCTAATTTTTTAATGGCTTTCACTCAGTGCTGGACTATTATTTGATGTAGTTTATATTGTTAGCCATCTGAACAGTAATAGATTGTCAACACGGTATTTTTACATATTATTCTTTTATTAAAAATGAGACTATCATAGTTGAACGACTACTTTTCAAAGAAAAATCCTTGCTGATCAACATGGAACGATTTCAAACCGGGATGCCATTCGGAGTTGAGAACTTCAAAACTACTGAGAACAAAGAACTGCTAAGAAATGTTAACAACAAACCAAGGACCTACGAAATCATTAAACATTTCACTGTGTTTCACAGTTGATTATAGATATTTTACTATAAAAAAATGCATGATTTTACTGAGTACAAACCATTCAAAAATATTAGGTTATTTAACAATACTTTTCTTATAAAATTGTCATTGAGGAATATTTCTACTGTTTAAGGAAGCACTAGCAATAAGCATCGAGAAAGAGTTGTCGAGATTTGGCGAAGATTATTCATATTTTGTCACGCTTTCCAAGGCGTTAAAGAGAAAGTGTGACTATATGAGAAAAATATTAGAAGAAGTAACCATTTTACCAGTTATACCACAGGCTGGTATATTTTTTATAGCAAACTATTCTCATTTCGTCGAAAGTAATGGTAAATGGTTGTTCCATAATCTAATAAATCTAAAAAATTTCATTTTAGGGGAAAATATACAAATGTTATTTGAAGAAGATAATACGGAAGATGTAAAGTTTACCAAATGGATGATAAAAAATATAGGCATTTTAACAATACCAACAAGTTACTTTTACTGTGATTCAAACAAAAAGGCAAATGAAAATTTCATAAGGATTTGTTTTTTTAAAGTAAAGTAAATTTATTATCAATTTATTTAAAAATTAAATTTATCTTTTTATCGCGAAAGGGTGAATTCGGTGAGCAGATGTACGGAGATTTTGAAGAAACATTCGCGCCATAAATCAATGGCCGCCAAATGAGTAAAAGCTAACACTTTTACGTCACCAACAGATTAATCCGCAATTGAATATCACTTAAAATTTCGGTGTTTGTTTAATCAAAGTACGTAGGTATTTTCTATTATTGATTGTTACCGAAAAATAATGAATTACATGATTATCTGCATGGGCTGCGGATTCTTTATTTTGAAAATTGCTGAACATGTTTCTGTTGAAAGATAATATTTATGAGTATAATTTAATGTCAATAAAGAATAGTAATACTAATACCAATACCGATACTAATACTATTACCAATACCAATACCATACTAATACTAGTACTAAATTTATTATCACCGTGATCAAAATTTTATACAGGTGTCCTTCGGTTAACAAGATAATTGGTTTCTGAAAAACTTCATTAAACTAATAGTTTGTAAAGTTAGATAATATCAATATCTTAAGGTCCGTTTTTTCTTTCAAATCTATTAAATCGTTTGTCACATAAATTAGTGTTTATTTAATAATAATAACAATAATGGCCATGTTCTGAATATGCATATCTAATTGTGCATATTTAGAATATGTCTTGGTGGTTTGCGTCCGTTGTGTACCTTCCTAATCCTTTTTCCTTATAGACAGCAAGCAGTAGCTTCAAATTGCATCCCCTCGTGGATTCCGGGTTAAAATAGTCCAAGGTACGCTCTTCCTGTCGTAAAAGGAGACTAACAGGGCACACCTATCATGATGGAGACAAGAAGTAAAAGAAAAGGAAAAGGGTCGCTGCCTGGGGAGCGCCAGGGCATGTTTGGAGCCGACGCTGGACATGGCAGTTTGCGAACCGTCGGTAGCAGGGAGCTGTGGAGGCGGGCCCCTGTCATTCAACAAAGAACAACAACAATCGAGGAGTGGAACAAACGCACAGGGCAGAAGACCATAATCCCACTCTACCTAATGGCTCGCCGGCTATTATTAGGAGCGCTGCTGTTAGGAGAGAAGATACCAAACGTATGAAATGGACTCGAGAGATG